>CM047809.1:32874432-33131167 GCA_026214975.1 Gentiana macrophylla
TTAACAGACTATACGCCAGACTTGCTCAAAATATTGATAAGTTTGGGATCGATTTTACACAAGAATTAACACACTTTAAAAGTGAACTATGTTTTATATCATTTGTTTCTTCAGCTAATATATGACTATTTATAGAAAATAGCAAATGAATTATAGCATGATTAAGATTGTCTTCTCAAAACTCCAAGGCACCATTTTGTTGTGAGATGAGTTCAATGTAATTCATTCAATGCTTCCAATCCAATGATCTTGAATTGTCTAAGACCAATGTATCTAGTTTCTTCCAAACTTGTTTTTCTTTCAAAATGGCGCCCTTTAATTTCTCAGCTCTTATTTTCAACATATATACTAATAAATATATATATAAAACACTTATAAATATTAAAATGGATGATCTTTATTTTGAGATATTAAATGTTGACTTCCATCCATTCCACATGCATAAATAATGATTTTTACCTGGTATTATTCAACTGCCCGGGATTCTCATGCATCGTATAATATCACATATCAAAACATCGTGGCCTCATGGACTTTTTGCTTGAAGTCTTGTTATTGGACCATCGATTTATTATTAATGGATCTTGGCTGTGATAGTCCTCACCGGTGAAATAAGATCATCATGATTCATATCACCCTCCTGCGTGGGGAAGGATTTGACTCAAATCAAACGGGTTGTCAAAGAGATGAGATCAACAACATTGATTGTGTTGGAAACGCCCAAAGAATAGTTATAACTTCATGTGTTTAGTCTTGCACGTAATGATTCTTCCTAAGAGTTAAGTGGGTCATCCAAGAGTACGTGATGATGTTCTTATTTCACCAAGAGCTCATATACCCAACCAAGATCCATTAATAATCACGATGGTCCAATAATGTTATCGCTAAGTAAAAGTCCGAGGCCATGAACGTTGACGCGACATTAATACAAGAGCATGAGGAATCGATAATGATAAGACCAGTAAAATCATTTATATCGTGGAACTGGAGAAGTCACCATGAATAGCTGAAACAAGATCAATGATTTTAATATTTAGAAAGTGTTTTATACAACATTTATTAGTGATATAACAAAATAAGTAATGAAATTAAGTAAATGTATGCGCCCATTTTGAAGAGAAGCAGTAACTTCAAGAAATTGTATACATCGACCTCGACAATTCAAGGAGTATGGATTTTAAGCATTGAATGACATTTACATTGAACTCATATCTCAAATACAAAATTGGTGTCACCTTCTTTGAGTTTTTGAGAAGACTCTTTCATCTTAATCATGCTATAATTCATGTACTTTATTTTCCTATAAATAACTCCTTATATTGTACTTTGAATAAACATACTCATTATTGATATAAAACATAGTTCACTTTTAAAGCAAATAGAGTTCTTGTGTAGAGAATTGATCCCGGACTTATCAAGATTTTGAAAGCAGTTTCCAAGCTGCTCTATACTGGATACCTTAGACAAGTTTATCTAAGGTAAATGCACTACAAGCATCAAGCTAAGATATATTACTTAGAGGTCATGGTGCTCGACATTATCTATCCTTCTATTCTTCTATCTTACCTTCAATCATCAGATCCTATTTATTAAAGCTGTCGTTAAATCCATTTCCTGGTTCACGCCAAGATGTTCCATAAGTTTTTTTGAATATCCATAAGTTGGTGCACTCTATTAATAATGACATGAAATGTCAGACATGACAATTTGAAATTCGATAGGCCGAATACCCATGCTTTTTTGTTGTGCAAATTGGTATAATTGCATCAATAAATGCGGAATTATTAATTGATTTATCAGAATTCATAAATATCTTTGGGACTAGATTAAATCTTAAAATCTAAAATATGGAAAAATAACTGATAAAAAGATATAGCCATACATCAAAAATGTAATTACACATAAAAAGTGTACTCCTGCAAAAAAATATAGTAACATATAAAATAAATAATAACAATCAATAAAATAATAATTAATAAAGTAATAAAATGCAGCTACACATCGAATACGCAAAGAACACTCAGAAAAACGTAGCTGACATATAACCAAAAAAGGCTACAACCAATATACAAAGGCACACTACCGTAATCATGATCGTGTGTTCTAAATAATCATCTCTTCTCAGATTACATCGTTACTTCACTCGTAATTTTACTATACGTTAGAAATTATCATTCTTATCGCATCGTTAATTCAATGCTATATCGATACTTCACTTGTAATTTTTCCTATACGTTTCTAATTTATCATTCTATCAGATTACTATTTCAATGCTATCGTCATTTCATTCTCACCGTAATATATATATATATATATATATATATATATATATATATATATATAACCTCAAGCGTACTCATTATTTTGTTTTTAGTTTTTGCTTTTTTGAAAATTGAAAATAAGGTGCTATGGCGCTAGAATATAATAAGCAAGACACAAAGAATACGTAGTTAAATACGCGCTATTGGCCCCTTCTCAATCTACTCTATCTTTTTTCGCTATTTTTCTCATTTTGGGACAAAACATTCTTCCACAACCTTTAACTAATAATAAAATAATTGAAGCATTCATTATTTGCTATAATTACTCATCATTTAATAGCAATGATTAACTTCACTTTATTTACTTTTCCCTTCCATAATTATAAAATATGGGTATTATTATAACTCAGATTTATTTCTTGTCTCCTTATTTATCATGCTAAGCGATTTCCTAAATTTCTGGATTTATTAGTGAATGACTTTTTCTTGATAAAAATCTATAAAATATTGAGTGTTGTTTTAAGTTTAATATTTGGAATGAGTTGGGTTTTTTGGAGGAAAATAATTAGGAAGAGTCGGCACCTTCATTTTTGTTTTCTTAATAGTAGTAGTACATTATTTCACCTTTATGAATGAAGGATGATAGTGACTCAACACTGGATGTCAATACCACAAATTAAACATTATTGTTATAGCCTATATAAGCCTCCAGTCGTTATTTAGGACATAATAAATTTCTATTAATATTTATATAAATCTATTATTCTCGTTTACTCGAAAAAGATTAACTTAAGTTAGTTATAAAACTTTTAAACTTATATTCAATTATTTTATACATGAAAAACCAACTATATAATTTCAGTACATTATAACATTCTATTCAAATATATAATTGTTATACTCCTAGAACATGTATTAATCAATTTTCGTCATTATAATGGAAGTGTGACAAGTGTCTATAAATATAAAATATACAATTGCGCCATATTGTTTTATCTGTTTTTGTTTTTATTTTTATTTTTATTTTATCAAACGCAAATATTGTTAAACAGTTGTGTTAGAATCATTCTTTTTTTATTCGTTGAGATATTTTGAGTGCTAGCTGTATAATTACTCAAAAGGACTTCTTATTACCGGGAAATGGTAAAATAAGTCCCTGGACTCCTATATATATACCCAGCCGGCATCTCTTTCGTCCTAATCCATCTTTCTTGTTGTTCTCTACCATAATAATAATAAGATAAGATAAGAAGCAGTCCCCTCCACCTATCATCAATCTCTCTGTATAAATTTATTCATTTAGTTTTTGTTAAATATTAAAGAAGCTAGCAGCTAGCACATGGCAAGTGTTTCCAGTAGACCAGCTGCAGAGAAGAAACAAACAGCAAATCTTCCCTCCAAAAGGGGCCAGATTAAAGCACATATTTTTGAGAGCTTATTTGCAGTTGTCTCTTCCATCAATTACTCATCAAAAGCTGGCGGCGGTAATGGTGGTGTTGAAGGTGGCAGAGGTGGAGGAGGCGACGGCGGATCTGGCGGCTCTACCACCCAGTAGCTACTACTATGTCTGAAGAATATTGTGAACACACTTGATATAGCTAGTGACGGACACAGTTGCCCCAGCCTTGATCATACGTGCCTCAGCCTACGTACTACGAGTGTCTCAGCTGTGCGTTGTGTCTTTTTCATATTATTAAATGTAAATGTAAATGTAGTAGCATATAGCATATAGCATTAAGGAAAAGGCAGAGAATAATTAAGTAGATAAAGGGCAATGTGGGGAATCTGATGAAGTGCTGATGTTCTTTCACCCTTTTGATGTGTGTATAATATAACTCTATACATTGTGTGTTTTTTTTTTCCTTTTTTCTTTTGGTGTATGATGTGTGTATAATATAATTTTAGACATTGTGTTTTTTTTCTTTTGTGTATGTCAAGGCGTTACGTCACAGAAAATTAATATTTTACACACTTTAACACTCCCTCAAATATGAAATTTATAACAAGATTTAAACTCAAACATTCTGTTCTGATACCATGTTAAACTATTATCTCTCCAAAACAATTGTGGTCCTATAATAAGATTCGAACACAAGACTTTTCGCTCTGATACAATTTTAAACTATCATCTCCTCAAAAGTTTAAATTGATAAGAATACATATAATTAACATTTTATATATATATATATATATATGTATATATATATATATATATATATATGCCGGTGAGTATAGATGTTTGTAGTGTATATATATTTGACAAATAATGGAAGGAATGTTATCAATTAAAATTTGCATTTTGTATCTAAATGCAAAAAAAAAGAAAATTGCTTCTGATGATAACTCTAAATATCTTAGAAAAAATATTTTGCATTTTGTATTAAAGTTGTATGATAAATTTTGTTGTACACGTTGACATTCTGGTATAAGATAGATACATCGCAATTAAGATATTTTATTGATTAACAACTGGCCAGAAAAGATTTACACGATAGAAAGATTTCATTTTTACTCTCTTCACATAATATATTTTATCGCACATGAGATGTTAAAACGAAATATAAGAAAGATGCCTGTGCCTACTTATCATATAAGTCCACAAGGCTTGGCCTTAAAGTGCCTAACTCAGACGGAGACCTCAACATCAATATTTTCGTTAAAAGAAAAAATCGCAGAATCTAATTCAATCCAACCTAATATAATTACCAAATTTTATTTTACTCGTCGTCGATAAAGCGCCTCAAAAATTTATTTCACTTCAAAAAAAAAATAGACATACAACACATATTTTATATGCATTGCAATTTACATCACAATCGATTTACTAGACACCACATTACGCAAATTTCTTGACTTTGTAGACGCCGAAATCGCTTTCAACCCTCCAGTCGGGTAAAAATCAATCGCCCCTCCTCCGGTCCTCCCTTATCCCCTGCTCGCCCTCTACTCCCTCGCTTTGTTCTTCGGTTCTTCCTTCTTCTTTTTCATGTTTTAATTTCCTACAATTAATAATACTTTAATACATATTTCCTTCAAAATTTAATCTCAATCTTCAAGTTTATTACTTATAATATCAAGTAAGCATCAATCTTTCCCTACACAACACAAGCCCTAAATTCTTAAGTGGAGGTAAATAGGTAATATTTTTATAGTTACAAACCCTAATACTTTGATAGTCATTAGTTTGATTTTGAAATTTTCTTATCGTGAGCTTCAGATATGCATTTAATTTGGCTTTGTTTAAACGCGCTTAGAAAACTAAAAAGACTACTTTAGAGATGCTTTGGTACTCATCAACGAATCGAATTTTCAGACATACGGACGTTAAAAACACGATATCAAGTAATATTCTATAAGTGTTTTTTTCGAGAAAAATAATTTCGAACTAAAAGCGCCTAATTCGCCGAATGGTCTTTAGATCTAAAAATTCCAGACCGGTCCTCGAACACGCCACTGACGCAATTTTCATACAATCTATTGATTATAAAATTTATCCATCACCACATGGTGCTTCGTGATATTGGAAATCGGTGGAAGGGCTATCCTCTTCATGTTAATTTGATATTCCGCTTCACGCATTTCTAAGTTTAAAGTATTGTATCCACCTATTTTATATCATGATACAATTGTTGTATTAAACTTAATGCGTATAACTACATGTTGTTACACTATTTTATCATACACACTTTTAATCTATATCTATATACTATAAGACGAAGTTATCATACACACTTTTAATCTATATCTATATCTATATACTACTACCTCCGCCTACAAAAAAAATCATTCCACATTTTACTATTCACGCAGACAAGAAACTCAATTAATGCCAGTTGCTTTTAGTAGAATTAATGTATATATATACCTTTATCTTATAATTAATGCTTGTATTTGAATATGAAACTAATATATAATAATAAATGTTAAGCCAGTGTGACAAGTTTTAAAAAGAGTATTAAATGATGATTTGGCTTAAATTGATATTTTTACGGACAAAACTTTTTCAAATATGTACACTTATTATAGTGACAGTATGTGATAAGATGAGAGGAAGTTGAGCATACAGTGTTCCGCGTCCTTCTTTCCATGTGAATGCAATAATTGACATTTGTCCACCTTGTTTTTCTTAGGCTCTTCCAACAATACTACTTCAAACATCACTTTAACTACATCGCAACTGCCTCAAGCTTATATTTTTTCAACACTCTTAAACAACATTCATTCCAATAATCACACTTTATGTAACACTTTACATTCATACCTTTTTTTCTCCCTAATGAAATAAATATATATCTAAAAATGTTTATGTTAAAAAGTCATAAGTTATTTAAAAATGTTGATGTTATTATAAAAACATGTCTGTTTCTGTAACGTTACATTATGCTTTTTTTTAACCGCCACATATTTAGAGGAAAAAAATATATATCTAAAAAGTCATTAAGAAATATTATATGATTGAAGGGAAAAGTAGATTGCTTATATTTCGGCGTGAGTAAGAACCAAATAACAAAACAATCAACGCTTAAGACAAAGAAATGAAAGCCAGACGCCAAAGAAAATTAACGCTTCTATTATTTCTTTCTTCACCTCTCCACAACACCAACGGGACGGGGTTATATATAATGACAATATGGAAATGAAACAACACATGTATAATTAATTGGTACATTAATTTGAGACTTTGACATTCAAAACTTATTACATAATACTCCCCTTTGATGTCAACGACATACAGTTAATACGCCGTTAAAACCTTACTAAAAACCCCAATGAAAAAAAAAAAAATCTTAGTAAAGGAAAAAGAGTACATCATTCTTTGTGTATTATTCTCTCCCCTCAATCAAATATCGCTAAGATCCTTTAGTCGCCGATCCCGATATTCTTCACTAGTCTTTCGAACGCTGCAAATAAGCAAGGCCTTTGTAAATAAATCCGCCAGATTGTCACTTGATCGGATTTGTTCCACGCCACTTTCACCCTTTCTTTTGTAATTCATGGGTAAAGAAGAATTTCGTGAAATATGTTTTGTTCTATCTCCTTTAATATATCCTCCCTTTAATTGAGATATGCAAGTCGCATTGTCTTCATACAACACAATGCTGGAGGATAGTCTTTCATGTGATAGCCTACGCTTTTACGGATAAAATGGGACATTGATCTCAACCAAACACATTCCCGACTAGCTTCATGCATCGCTATTATTTCAAAGATGATTCAAGAAGTTGTCAAATTGATTGTTTTGTTGATCGCCATGAAATAGCCGCATTCACCACATGTAAACAAATAACTGGCTCGATCTCGCTTATGCGGGTCGATAAGTACCCCGTGATCAAGATAACCAATTATTTCGTGTTTAGAATTATATGAATAAAATAAACCTAGATCAATTGTTCCTTGGAAGATAGCTAAAAATTTGTTTAATACCATTCCAATGTCGCTTTCAGAGATGAACTAAATCTTGCCAATAAATTTATCGCAAATGATATATCAGTGTCGAGTACGCTTAGCAAGATACATAAGTGCGCCAATTGCACTCGAGATATGGTATTTCAGACCCATTATCTCTTCATCATCCTCTCGAGGTCTAAACGGATCTTTAACAGATCTAACGACTGACGAATTATCGAGTACTTTAAAGAATGCGCTTTATCCATATAAAACCGCTTTAGTAACTTCGGGTATAAGTAGTTTGATGAACAAAGATTCCATTACGTAAATGCTCAATTTGTAAACCAAGACAAAACTTAGTCTTACCGAAATCTTTGATCTCAAACTCTTTCTTTAAGTATTCAACCGCTTTTTGTAGTTCTTTTCAGAGTTCCAATCGATTGAGATCATCAACATATAATGGGCTATAATCACATATTCACCCATTTTTCTTTATGAAAACACATGGACATATTGGGTCATTTGTATAACCTTCTTTAACTAAACATTCACCGAGGCGGTTGTACCACATACGCCCGTGATTGTTTGAGTCCATACAAGGATTTCTATAACTTGATGGAATACATCTGCTTGGGGCTTGATCTACATACGCTTCGCATATGTTAAATCCTTCAGAATTTTCATATAGATATTAGTATCTAATGATCCATGTAGATACGCTGTAACTACATCCATCGACGATATCAAGTTTTTCATGTACCACTAAACACACAAGATATCGAAACGTGATTCCATCCATCATCGCGAATATGTTTCATCATAATCAAGCCCTGGTCTTTGTGAAAATCCTTGTGCTACCAATCTCTTTGTATCTCATAATTTCATTATTTTCATTTCTTTTCTTACAAAGACCCATTTATATCCGATGTGCTTCACATTTTCAGTGTTCGCACTACAGCCCAAAAACACTTCTTTTGGCTAAGAATTCAATTCACTTTGAATCGCTTCTTTCCATTTTGGCTAATCGCTTTTCCGACATTCATCAACCGATCTTGGTTCATGATCCTCGCCATCTTCTTTAATATCAAGTTATTACATTATATGCAAAGATACTATCAATAATCGATCTTTTCGATTCCACCTTTTTCTTGTAAAGTGACAAAATTGACTGAATTTTCAACAATTTCATTTTCTTCGTGATCGCTTCTTCAGAGATACTTTCATGAGGTTGAATTTTGTCACTAACATTATTTTGACCATCATCGGTTTCACATACAATATTATTATTCATTCCTCTTTTCATTACGAGGATTTTTATCTTTGTAACCAAGAGGTCTACCACGCTCAAAGCGCAATCGATTCATTAGCACTTGTAATTTGTCTTTCAGAATATCAATTTTAACCGAACATTTTCAATAGAATGTGAGATTTTGTGATTCTTTTAGTCTCACTAAAGGCATCCGCAATTGATTCGCAATTTTCTCGCAAATGGACAATTCTTTGAACTTCTAGTTCACTTTCTTTGTACGAGGATCAAGGAAATTCAATGATATTTTCCAATTGATTTCTTTTTCGCTGATCTTTCCTCCCTAATGTCGTAAAATGTGATTCGCCAAAATGACAACTGCAAATCGTGGCAAGAAATAAATCACCGTTAATGGTTCAACATATTTAATTATAGATGGTGATTCATACCCGGACATATATCCCCAATCTTCGCTGAGGTCCCATTTTTTATACGCTTGTGGTGCAATTGGAACGATACCAAGACATCCAAAAATTCGCAAATGTGAAACATTCTGCCCATGGCCAAATACTAATTGCAGGGAGAATGATTTTGATAACTTGTCGGTCTAATTCTCACAAGTGTTGCCGCATGTAATATAGCATGTCCCCAAACCGATATGTGAAGTCGAGACCTCATTAGTAATGGTCTTGCAATCAATTGCATTCTTTAATAAATGATTCGGTTAAGCCATTTTGTGTGTGAACACGAGCCACGGATGTTCCACACTTATGCCAATTGACATGCAATAATCATCAAATGTATGCGATGAATATTCACCGCATTATCCAAACGAATTTTCTTAATTGATAGTCGTGAAATTGTGCTCAGAATTTGATTATTTGAGCTAGCAATCTAGCAAATGCATGGTTACGAGTAGATAATAAACATACGCACACCATCTTGTCGATGCATCAATCAACACCATAAAATATTTAAAAGGTCCACACAGCTGATCTATAGGTCCACATATATCACCTTGATTCTCTCTAAATGCAAAGTATTCACCTCAACTTTAACCGTGAATGTTTAATAATTAATTTGCCCCATGAGCAAGCAACACATGAGAATTTACTAGAATTTAACACTTTTGACCTTTTAACGAATGACCATGTGAATTCTCTATTATACGCTCTCATCATTGTGGAACCGGATGCCCAAGGCGATCATGCCATATCATAAAATCATTAGAAACAATAGATTTCTCGTCTACTACGTGATGAATTTCAAATTTATTTTCGTATAATATAAGCTTCTAAGATGAGAATGCAGCTTTTCTAATACATTTCATTCCCGTAAATTGTATTTGTAATCAATAAATATTCATCATCGAACTCATTTTGTGTCTCGATATGATATCCATTTTGATTTAATATCTTTAAAACTCAACAAATTTCTTCGAGACTTGGGGAGAAAACAATGCATTGTTTATAATAATTTTCGCTCTCGAAGAAAACAATGGCTTTTCCACACCCTTCTATCAATTTTGCACTACCACTAATTGTATTGACATTTGTTTCTCCCATTATTGACATTTGTTTCTCCCATTTTCAAATCAAAAATAATCTTTGTTTTTCAATATAGCAAAGGCGTCAGAGCACTATCAACGAGGCATATATCGTCATCACCATTAGATGTACCCAAATATTTAGCTTCCATTTCTTCTAAACCACGGAAGAAACGCCAACAATGGAATACTCCGCCGGTAGAGCCTTCATACCGATAACGACATATAAGAAATATTATATGATTGAAGTGGAAAAGTAGATTGCTTATATTTGAGGTAGAGCAACCAAATAACAAAACAATCGAACGTTTAAGACAAAGGAAATGAAAAGGACGCCAAAAAAAAATTAATGCTTTCTATTATTTCTTTCTTCACCTCTCCACAACACCAATGGGATGGGGGGTTATATATAATGACAATATGGAAATGAAACAACACATGCATAATTAATGCTGTACATTAATTTGAGACTTTTGACATTCAAAACTTATTACATAATAAGATATCATAAGTTTTTTTTTTTAGGAAAAAACAGTGTTAACATTTCATTAGTATAATGAAAGGTTTTAATTGTCCTTGTAATATTTTCTAAAAATAAAGCTTTTTGTAGGTGATGAATGATATTGAGAAAATTGGCCCACATGATTTATAAAATTCAACTTAACATGTCCTTGAGATTTAAAGGAAAAGCTAACAGATTTTGAAGATAAAGGGTCTTCTAAGAATACCATCAGAGTTAAGTTTATATTCCCTCCGTCCCGTAATATAAATCTTTTAAATTTTTCATGCTGGTCCCAAAATATGTTTCATTTTAATATTTCAATACAAAATTAATGATTGCTTTCTTTCACACTAAACAATAAAATATTATGCTCACTCATAAAACAATACAATATTTTACTTTGAAATATTAAAAGAATCTCATTTACGATTTTTCTTAATTGTATTTAAAACCAAAAGAACTTGTAATACGACGGAGGGAGTATGTTTTAAAGGATTGGTACAAGGCTCCATTGGGGAGAGCCTTACACTTACACGTAACTCTCCTCCTCGTCATTAATCCGGATTAGGTGGACGTGAGATATTGCTATCATGGGGTGTTTTCAGAGATTCTCCATGGCAGATGGGTGAGAGGGTTTGTTGGTGCCATGGGAAGAATACCATTTTTATAGAGAATTGATGGCTATTAGAGAGGCTATGATGTTGGTCAAAGACTCTGGTTCCACTGGGTGAGTCGACTCGCTGCACCGCCACGGTTATTAACAATGTAAGCCGTAATGAAGAGAGTTTTCCTATCGCTCAAGACACCCTCAAGATGATTTTGAGAAAGACCTGGAGGTCCAAATCTCTTTCAAATGCAGGAAGCTAACAGAGTTGCCGATTGTCTTGCTAGTCGCATGAAGGCCCCTCACAAGGTTACCATTTTGGAAGAGCCTCCTAGAGTGCGCTGAGGATTTTGGAAGAAGAATTTAGGAGTTCATCTCCCAAGGACTAGTTTCCCCCTCAGCCTCAGGCCTCTCGCCTTATAACAAAAAAAAAGTAAGCTCCACTGCTGTACAGAACGAACGCTTTTTCAAGGAAATGATATGCAAAAAGCACAAACCATTGTTAAAGGTCTCCCACATTTTAACTCATGCATTGTTTTCACCCACCATATCAAGAGATAAGATTTCCTCACCTCACAACCTGTGCTGATGGACAAGCGCCTCCTCTTATACGGTTTGCCGCCTATGTTTTCCATGGTACCAGACGGAGCCACCCTTTATCACAGGTGTTTGGCCTATTTTGTTGGCTCATACGCCCGACCCACACTGGAAAAGGCAGTTAAAGTGTCCCACATTTAACTTCATATTGTTTTCACCCACCATATCAAGAGATAAGACTTACCTCACCTCACAACCTGTGCTATGACGGCGCCTCCTCTTATACTGCCAGCCTAGCTTTTCCGCATGAAAGAATAAATACACTGAAGAGAAAAGGTTTTGTTTTTATTCAATGACTTCACGAGACCTCTGTGTACATTGTTTTATGGGGAACTTTAGGATAAAAGGGATTGACAGAACATAATTTAAAATACAATAATAAACTCAAATTATAAAATATAAAAAAGGGATAAAGTTGTTGACTTCTTGCTGCGTGCCTTCTCCACTGCTTCTCCTTTATCTGACTCCAAGAGTGTTGCTTTATTTTTCGAATTCAAACCAAAACTTATCTTTTCCTTAACAACCATATTACACGCGCTGGAAGTTCTCGATTAAAGCCGATCAATTATTTTTCAGAGCTGATTCCAATAATACGCGATGCTGATTGCATATTGCTTAAGCGTTCCATCAGAGGGGTCAAAATCAAATTTTGACCACTATAAGTGGCCATGATAAAGATTTCCAATAAAAAAATTAATATGATGATCAATATTGTGCACTGACTGCGAGAGATCATATTCAACTATTTGGCTAATACCTCCTACGCACTACACGCGCGGTGGAAGGAATTTGGCCAAAAGGTGCTGCCAACCAACCAAAGCGGAGTTACAGAAGGCTGTACTCTACGTAGATACACCAGCGCGGCACGCTCTCGCCCACACGATTTCATTCCTCGCACTTAATCATGGCTCAGATCACAAGACGTCATACACAGATTTCTACGTAGGTACACACTATACAAAAACTTCACAACCAAAGCCACATGCCACATGGGCTTGTCCCCCCTTTGTCCCCTCATTTGTTCTTTTTCTTGATTGGCTAAGTAAAAGAATGATACAACACATATATTTTTGTAACGGAAATATTATACAACGGCTAAATATTTTTACAAAATACTATAAATACCATATATCACACTCAATGTATGCATATTTTTTTCTTCACATATATTCTTCTTTTAAACTCAGATTTGATGGTTGAAAAATATATAACATCTTAAGAATTATTATTAAATAAAAAAAATTATTAGCTATAGTCTGCTGTAAATTAATATTCATTTTCGCGTATCATAATGTGGACTTTATATACGATAGACTTTGTATATAATTTTTCAAAATAATTATAATTATATAAAAAATTATTTAGTAGCACAATAATAATATTTTATATTATTATCAAATCATCAAAATATTTAGTAAAAAAATTGATACTATGAATTTGACTCCCCCAATCGGGATTTAATATTTGATACCCAAGTCAATAATATCCCAAAGGATCAAAATTTGATTTTGATACCCACGCTTAGACCACGGGTTGGATTACTTCTAAGATGTTATATTAAACAAGAATTTGATGATCACTACTCTCCTTTCAATCCCTTTGTCTTTTCCATACATAATTAAGAAAACTTTTGGCCCTCTTACGATTTTTTCATCTCTGAGATGGGCAGATCGTGAAACTGCTTGATGTAATCAGAAAGCCTCACATCGGTAAAATAAAGAGAAACGCTTCACCCCATATAAATCGGACATAAACGCCTCATCAACTCTTGCTAGTCTTTTAGACTGCCGATGACGGCGGTATGCAAGAATGACCGACATTTACGACTCATTTAATGCCGCTACTGCGCCCGGCATGGGCAAGCATGAATCGGTATTCTTTGCACTGCCGAGACGGGCTGGCTCAAGAAACGACCGGACATTGCTACTGCGCCTCGTAGATCCTGCAAGCATAGAATTAGATACTTTTGCACTGAGCGACGCGCGGCCAAGAATTCGACCTGATTTATGAATCATTTAATACTTACTTAATCATTTAATACTACTGCGCCGGCTTTATGCGCTAGCATAATCAGTTCTTCATCATCTACTGCTAGATTTTGATTTTGTTTTTGTTTTTGTTTTTATAGAAGGATTTGAATAATAAAGGAAAATAAAGAATCAAATAATGGAAGATGATCAAAAGTCAACTATGGATTTGGATGAATTGACCTCCGAATAGACCTCAAAATATCGTAGAGTTAAAATCGTTGAGAAGCTTTACTCTTGTTTCAGTAGCTTCGACAAGTCCTGTCGGAGCTGCGGAACCAACCTGGTTGAGGATCAACAGAAGCAAATTGATAAGAGCTTATTGACTCCTGACTCGGATCATAGAGCTAAAGATGAGAATGATGACGAATAATTGATCCATTTGGTGGATTATTCGATGATGATGAGGAGGCCGAAATACTTAACAGGATTCTCAATCTACGTGAACGCCTCTAAGATACATGTCCTTTTACTCCTTTTGTTAAAAAGAAATTAAATTTCAGAAGGAGAAAACAACCCACATAACCTTATTACTTTCATTCGGATTTGGTTTAAACATATGGAAATGAACACAAGGTGATCATATTCTTTGAAAGTTTGCAGGACATAGTCCCTTCTGTGAATAGTGGGTATGTTGATAACATCTACTACTGATTTTTTTCATTTGTTTACTAAATTTGAATCTCTCGCTTTCTTTAATTTCTTCCATTAAAGGTGTTTTTGTATGCATCAAAGTGATAATATAATAATATTATATTTACTTTAAATATTATTATCATTATATTTATCTCAGAAACTGATTTATCGACTGCTCAAATAACCCTATATATTCAGATTCTCTCCGCTCAAATAATCAATTAATTAAAATACGATTATTCTAAATGCTGATATTGTGATCGTGAAAGATCTCGATTTTCTATCTCATATGCCAATTCTTCCTAAACCCTAACTCTTTTTTTTCCACAAAAAAAAAAAAAAAAACAACAACAACAACAACAACAACGCAGCTTTTTCTTTGTGTTTCGCTTAAAAGTTTCAAGCAATGATCGGATACTGAAACCAACCAACTCCAAATCGTTATGAAATTTTGAGGGTGTGTTCGTAATATGTTCTTATACGATCTAAACGGTGGAATTGACGCTTGACGGTTCAATTTCTCTAAATCATCCGTCAATCGAACTACATCAGAATTCGGTGTTTCAAAGCAGAACTTTTCTTACGACGATCGGATATTGAAACAAACTCCGATCGTAACGAAATTTTGAGGGCTTGTTCTTATCACTTTCTTCTACGATCCGAACGGTGGAATTGACGTTTGACGGTTCAATTTCTCCGAATATCCCCAAACCGAATCGATTTAATTTGGTGTTTCAAATTTGAACCTTTCTTGCAACGATCGGATATCAAAACAAATTCGATCGTGATGAAATTTGGAAGTCTTGTTCGCTCTCCTTTTACTAAAATATGAACGTGAATTTCTATTTGACGGTTAAATTTTTCTGAATTGTGCCACGACCAAACTACTAAATAGTGGGTATGTTGATAGCATCTACTACTGATTTTTTTAATTTGTTTACTAAATTTGAATCTCTCGCTTTCTTTAATTTCTTCCATTAAAGGTGTTTTTAGGCTGTCGTGGATAATATAGTTTGAATATTATATTTACTTTAAATATTATTATTGTTATATTTATCTTCAGAAATGACTTATCGATTAAGTCAAATAACCTTATATATTTGTATTCTCTCCATTCAAATAATCAATTAATGAAATACGATTATTCTAAATGTTGATATGGTATCGAGCATCTCGATTTTCTATCTCATTATACCAATTCTTTCCTAAACCCTAACTCTTTTTCGCTCCAAAAAAAAAAAACGCAGCTTTTTCTTTGTGTTTCTCGCGAAAGTTTCAAGCAACGATCGGATACCTAAACCAACCAACTCCAATCGTTATGAAATTTTGAGGGTGTGTTCGTAATATGTTCTTATATGATCTCGAACGGTGGAATTGATGTTTGACGGTTCAATTTCTCTCAATCATCCGCTGACCGAACTATCAGAATTCGGTGTTTCAAGCAGTAACTTTTCTTGCGACGATCGGATATTGAAACAAACTCCGATCTTAACGAAATTTTGAGGGCTTGTTCTTATCACTTTATTCTACGATCTGAACGGTGGAATTGACGCTTGGACGGTTCAATTTCTCTAAATATCCTCAAAACCGAACTCGATTTAATTTGGTGTTTCAAATTGAACCTTTCTTGCAACGATCGGATATCAAAACAAATTCGATCGTGATGAAATTTGGAAGACTTGTTCGCCTCCTTTTACTAAAATATGAACGGTGGAATTTCTATTTGGACGGTTAAATTTTTGTGAATTGTGCCACGACCAAACTGCTGCGTTTTGGTGTTAATTTTGTCAAATCGACGCCTCCCACGACCCCCACCTCCGCTCCCCATCAATGGAAGCTCGACTAAAGATTGTCTATGATTCAAATTTTTCTCGAGAACGTGGCGCTGCTACCACATGTTGTATGGTGATTTATCAATATTTTTACAATACAAAAATTAATGATTTAGGTAATTTTCTAGAACATATCATTTTTTATACATAGAATTGTCGGCCTATGATGAATTTGATGCATTAAAAGCCGATTTCTTTTGTTGTTGAAAATTTTGCAGTTTCAAGGCGATGCTATCTTTCTATGGTAACACTTAGTTAGGACCTTTAATTGGTACATTGAAAATTTCAAAATCCGACTTTTTCAAAGTATTTGAAGGCCTTCTGTGTTCTAGCTAGCTAGGTGTTAGCAAAGTCCTTTTGATAATAATCATAATATGATAATAATCATAATACACTGGTATGTTTTGTGTAGTCACTATAATATACTTTCCACCTAAATTACCATCTAAATAGTGACCATCATGTAAAATATTATGATTATGAATAAACATCATGTAAAATATTATGAATAAACACATGAGTCCGAATATCTAGGTGTGACGATTAATACGTGATAAGGTGTGAAAATGTCAATACTTAGCAAAGGACTCAACGATTTTGATTATCTTTTACAAATTAAAGACGACATTGTGTCAATTAAAAGCTCACGATCTTTCTCCACCAAATCACACTCACATAAGTGGAAGAATGGTGTATTTACAATGTCATGCTTCAAAGACATTGCTTTCAAAATGACGATCCAAAAATCGCCGGGTAAACTCCTGTGGTTCTTCCTTTGGTGATAACCTAAGGTGCTCTAAACACAAAGAACGATGAAAGAGAGGGAGATTTGGGATGTTTTAGATCGCACTTGAGATGTTTTTTCTCAAGTCGCCTATGTATCCAATGGTGTATTGGAATCAAATCTTCGTAGCCTTCAGAATGGTTTATATAGAGAAGAGTTATGCCCTCAGCGGCGTGGGCCTTGTCCTTGTTGGGCTTGGATTGCCGTGTTCCCTGGCGGAAAAGATAAGGATTATTTGATCTCCTCATTGTGTAAGATAATTATGATATTCGAATATTTGTATTAAGCGATAGAGAGATGGAGCATTTATGGCTCGTGATTCTTTCGTAGTTATATGTTTATCATAAACGCGTGGGAATACGATTAGGGACCGACTCGCCGACTTGTGGCGGGCGAGCCGATCGGTTGAACCGACCTCTGAGGTCGGGGAGAATAGCCGAGTTGTCATGAGCTCGAGTCTTGTGTTTAGAATAATAGGTCCGAGAGGGACTTAGCCCAACCGATAAGGTTGGTCAAAGATAGGTTAGATTACAAGTGTTGGCCGACCCGCGCACAGTCGGGTCCGTGATCCGACTCTGGTCTCGAGGATTGGAGGTCGGTGCTAGTAATGCGGTCGATCCGGGAGAGATGGAGTGACTAGCCATACCGGGTCACTCAGCGTCGTTTCTCTCTCCCTACTTAGTGTTGAGCCACTGAAAATGTGCTACGTAGATAGGTCCATTTTCTGGCAGCATCACAAAACATTGTATTTGTTGTTGTTTGTGTCATTGTCATATGTATTTGATGCATACATTTCTAACCGGACATCAACTTGGCCAAAGTGAATAAGGTAGTTATATATATCATCTTTTGAATTTTTTTTTTCCATCAAAAAGTGTTAATGTATGTTTCCCTATCAAGTTTTTGAATTGCTGAGGACTTATCCCCAAAGCTTCTATGACTTTTCCTTTTCCTTTTAAATTTTTTTTTCTTTTAGAAGAGAAATAGCAAAACAAGAAAAATGAACGCTTGACAAAGTCCCTTTTTTAATTGCAATAATTGCGGTCCATATACCTACTGTATCTTGTGTTTGTTATAAAGGGAAAACATTTTGTATATTACACCTATTGGTTTTTTACTTGAGATAAAATTTTATGGCACCATAATATACTAAAATATGTCCTAACAAGGTAAAATAATGTCATTTCCTTTAATAATTAAATAGCGTGGTGTTTTAGTATAATAAAAGTAGTGTGATTTTAAGTTATCCTTAATTATATATATACTAAACATTTGCACCATGATTTGATGGTGTGTATGTATATTTCGAGAGTGTTTATTCTGCTTCAAATAAATATTTGTATTGGACATCACCCTTGCCGCACGGTGAATAATGTCCACTAATATATGATATATATAGAGTAAAAGAACTTAAGTTTTCATCATATACTTCTACCGTCCCAAAATATAAATCACTTTGGATGTTTTCAAACAGATTAAGAAAGTGTTTGAATTACATAATCTTAAAGGTTAAACGTATAAAATGTCCATTGACTATCATTAATGCATTAATTATTAACTAATGAAAAGTGATTAGATTGATAATAAATTAAAGGTAAGATTGAGAAATGAGTAATAAATGTTGCATCAATGTAGAATGACTTATATTGTGAGACAAATCGAAAAATGTAGAATGATTATATTTTGAGACGAGGGAGTACCAAGTAAGAAGTTAACTTTATTGAGTGAAGATATTGTAATTACTTGTTTTGATGATCAACCGGAACAAACCATTCGACAACCGTTTCTTAAAACACTCGCATCAAATTCTCTTAATTATTCGACCGTTTTACAGTTTTAAATATACAATTTTCTAGTTTATAGAACTTCTATCTAAGAAAAATGCATCTGATTCTTTATTTTACATAATACGGTAGATATAAATAGGAATTTACAGAATCTGAATAAATACGATAGATGTAAAAGAAAATTTTATAGAATCTGTATTTTAAAGTAAAAAAAATTGAATGTCATATACTGCAATGTTATTTTGCTGTTGAAATCTTTAAAACAGTTTTTAAAAGATTTATCGTTTCTACTCCAACTATTTTTAATAATGTTATTTTTTAGTGAATAACAATGTAATTTTATTTTTTTTGAAAGAGAATAATAATGTTATTTTAAAGAACAGAATCCTTTGTTTGAACAAACTCTGTTAAGTTCAATTAACACCGAATGGACAACTATTCGACTCGACAAATAAACATTTGATTCGATTCAAATCATTTAGACATCTAATTCACATTGATCCATACATAGGCTAAATTCACAAATGGACTTACCACGTAAGAATTTCCGGTTGGATGTGCCCGAAGTATTTTGTAATCAATTTCTCCTCTTGTTTGTTATTTTTTAGGCAATAATATTTTAAATTCATTGATGCAAATGGACAAAGCAGGTTAAAACAAACACTTCAGCAGTTCAGACTTGCCGCTTAAAACTGTTTCCAACTCATTTTGGATATCTCTTTCCCCGTAAAAAAATGCACTTGCAATCACGTTTTTTTCAGCTGTTTTCATTCATTTTCTTTCCTTTAATTTATCCCTTGAACCATTCGCCATCCTCACTTTTTCCTTGCCATAATCTTCTTGATTCAGAAAAAGAAGAAGAAGAAGAAGAGAGAATTGAAGGTAAAAAGATGCTGATTAATATTAATTCGTCGAAATCCGAGAAGAAATCATCAAGAGTAGGATTGCCACGTAAGAGGGGACAGATCAAAGTGAAGATCTTCAAAGCAATCGCCAAGTTTTTGTCGACCACTTTGTATTGTCAAAGTGAATAAACAAGGCTGTTGCGGCCGCGGCGGAGGATTAAAAAGAAGAATCTCACATTTTCCGGCTGAAACCACCGGACTTGGCTGCAAGCTAGAAACCGAAGTTGATCAACTCCTGATTAGTCCTTCACGTTTTTACTATTTTTATTTCTTTATTTTAATCTTTTATCAGAATAGTTTTTTTTTTTTTTTTTTTTTTTTTTTTTTTTGAAACCATTTTATCAGAATAGTTGTGGTAAGTTTTACATATTTATTATTGTCCGACTATATCATGATAATAAATCTTATACCATATTCAATAATATAACAGTGATGTATTGATTACGGTGGACCATTAATAAAGAAAATGATTACGATAGACCTATATCATGATCAATATATCTTATTTAATGATTGATGCCGTAAACCTATGTCCGTGGTAGTATAATTTCTTTTCCTTTCTCTTTCATCATTTTAATATACCAAACACATTCTTATATTAGTGACTTTAATCCTTTAAAGAAAATCTATGTTCACAAGGATTTTATTTTTTATTTTTTGAACAATGGAAAATATATGACAGTCACAAGGATATGACACATATAGAGTAAAAGAACTTAACTTTTCTTATTGGGTTGTTGTTTAATGCAGTATACAAAAGAAACAACCTTTTTGCACTCTTCATAAAAATGAAGAGTGCTTCCAGTTGTGAAAGCTCTCTTTAGTTTCTTTTCTTCTGCACTCTCAATGCTGGCAGATGTAAAGTGTCCCTCAGTATTAAGAGACCAAGTGTCCCACTTAGTTGCTGGCAATTGAGGAGATTGGTGTCCAATGTAGAACTAGCAATGTTGGCAAGATGATCAGCTATTGTATTACCTTCTCTGTAAATATGAGTAAGTTGTATATAAAACTATTATATTAGGTGTTTTAGATCATGAATCTCCAAGAGGTACTTTCAAGGAATCTGTGCTTGTTGCGTGAGCATTTTGAATAGGTCTTCTGAGTTTGTTTCAATCAAGATCTGATGATTGCCTTGCTTCATACATTCAGCAATTCCAGCCTGCATTGCTTTGATTTCAGCACCCATGTTAGTGTTTTCAACATAATCTTCATATCCTACAATCAAAACTTTCCCAGAACTGCTTCTGGCAACAAAACCCCATCCAGCTAGACCTGGGTTACCCAAAGAAGATCATGTAATATCGCCGGATGGATCAAGATCCACCCGATTACTTGCGGAATGAATAGTCTGGATCTAGATCTAATCGACCAAAATACGTAAAATAATAGATCTAAACCTACAAGGGGGTTTAGATTGCTTACCGGCCAGTTTATGGTGTATAAACGTCAAGAACAATCTCTAATCCAAGCTACTCGATCCAATGAGATGCCACCGTCTTCCAACGTGTATCTTCAAACAACACCAAGTGGATGATGTTTCAAGCCGCCAGATCTCCTTGATATGCTATCTTAGAAAACCCGAAGTTTTCTAAAACTCAAACCCTAAGCAAAATAGCCGAAAAATCTAAGCTATTTTGCTCCCAATATTTCGAAATTAATGTGTCTAATTTGGCTTGGGAGAATTATCTTTATATAGGAGAGTAATCCTTGTCCTCCAAGGATTTAATAATTAAGAGATAATTATTAGATTAATCCTTATTCCAAATAAAAGATAAATAAAATAATTATCCCAAACAAATTAAGATAAATAATATTATTATCTAATATTTCATGAATTATCAATTAACAAATAAAAGATAAATCACATGTTAAATAATTATCAAGAAAGCTAATTCCTTAATAATTACATAACCAAATTTATTAACACCTAGGTTGTATAGGGCCACACGAAATTTTGACACATTAAGTAAGTCAGTGAAAATTTTCTTTTGTATTTAATTATCTGGTCAACTAAACAATTAATCAACATATCAATTAAATAGTCAATCCAACTATTTAATTATAATTGAGTGAAACGACAAGAAAACATATATATTATATTAGGAAGCGCGTCGGGGACCAATGGACCCATATTCGGTAAATACAATAAATCAAATAATATTATCCGTCGAGACCGAACAATAATATTCAATATATTAATTTCGGGATTACACCACCATAAACCCGAACTACTCTCATTGAATATAGATATAAACTTACACTCAACTATGAGTCATAAGGTGTCCACTGATATAATCATTACATACGGATAAATCCTCCATGATTTATTCACTCCGATTCGAGATATCTCCGTAAACCCTACCAAAACATATTATCCTTATTTACCATTAACCCTAGTGATCAATTAGTTCATAACTAGTATAATATGAAGCGGGCCCATCGATCGGTTTAGGGTCAACAAATAAAGGAAGCGTCATCTACTTCCGAGAGAAGGAATGAATTCCATATACGTGATAGCACGAGACTACTCACTCATCCTAGAATAGAGCCAACGAGAAGTGTTGGACCACATACTTAAGTGATCCTTACTAACACATCAAACTCTACCTAGTCTAGCGGTTATGCATGATCACCTCGAGATTGAGATTAATCCATATATGATCATCTTGTGATTAGATAAGACTTCTCGATTATGGAATTATATCGAGAACTCAAATCAAATCGGTCCAAACTTATATGATTATCATCATATATAAATGCCCATTAGGTACCACTATTACCGACATCCGGATTAGACCGTCACACACAAAGTGTTAGGCGCATTATTAGCAAATTAATCTAGAGACCATTGCTCAGTTAATAAGCGCTACGGACTAAGTTAATTTTAAGTATATTTCACAAACTCAATCCTCGTGTGTATAGCCATCTGTTTGAGTTATGTGATTCACATAATCAATATACTTAAGGTTTTACTGCGAGTGTATTAATATTGGCACTAAATGCGAATAAATAAGATGAAATAAATTATGTCATTTATTTAAATAAAACAATTCTAAAATTGTCTTTCAGGCGTAAAAGCCTAACGGATCCATCACAATTTAATTTAACATAAGGCTACTCAAGAGGAGTCCATTGCACTAAAATTATTGAAGGCTGACTGTTCTTTTTCTTTTTAGGATTCAAGCATATCTTCTGCAAGATTTGGTCATCCCTATGTTTAAATTTTAAGTCCAAGAGCTTTGCTGCATAATGTATATTCTGAGTAATACCAACAACGTCCACCTGTTTGAGTGTTGGATCAGATTCACCGTAGATTTTGTTATTTCTTAGTTTCCATATTTCCCATAAAATGAAGTAAAAACAACTTTCTTAATCTTCCCATAAGCACCTTTGCAATCATTCAAGATCCAATCCTCCAGAAAAACTTTCCATGATTGTCTTTTAGGCCTGAGATTTAGAATCCCCTGGAAATGTCTCTAGACTCTTTGACAGCTTGGGCATCCCCAAAATGCATATGTATGAGGGAGTCATTTGCTGGTCATAACTCATAAATGACACTTAAACGGACCGTGAATACCCATCTTCATCAGCTGATCAGGAAAAGGGAGTAAGAAATTATATAGTCTCCACAGAAAGAATGGTAGTTGGAATATGTGGTTTCCATATATCACCCAATTCAAATCTAGACAGCTTCTTATCCTAAGCTACTGATAAGCTGATGCCACTGAAAAATTTCTTGAAGCTTCTGGAGTCCATATCCATGTATTGTTGTGTAGGAGCAATGATCTTCCAAGCATGCAACTTATACAAAGGGTAATCACTATTCATGAACTTTAGATGCCCAATGACCTTGATGATTTCTCAGTTTTCACCAAAGTTTACATGAGAAGCTTTCTTGAACATGATGTAGGTTTCTGAATCCACACTAATGAATTCCCTTATAAAAAAAAATATACAATCATGTTGTGGTATGGAGTTCGATATACTATATCATCGACCAAATAAAAATATATATAAAATCATGTTGCGGTATCACGATCGATATAAAAATAACATTCGATTTACATTAGGTGCGAAAGCTATAGGAACAGAGCCGTCCCTTGGGGAGACCTCTAGGCGCTTGGCGCAGGCGTAGGCGCGATTTATATAGTTATTAGTGCATAACGTGTCTCCGTTTTTTACTTATCGTAAAAGATTTGTCATTCATTTTGGGTCAAAATTTATGACACTGCACATTTTGTTAAAATTTGTCATTGCAAATGACTTATTGATTGATCTTATTCTACTTTAATCATTGATGATAAAATGTCTAATAAGATAAATAGTTTGTAATAGTGTGAAATATCATTATAAACATTTTAAAGCAAATTGTCGGTCGAAATTTAAGTGCAGAATCTTTATTTAATTAAAGAAAAACAATCTTGACTCAAATATATATCACATTTGCCATGAATTCTACTTCGTTATTATTCACATCGTATTTTTCATTTCATTTTTCAAATTGAAACATTCGTAGTTTAATCTGTTTCAGCGATCCAGGCCAGTATTGAATATGTAGGGAGATTGTGGCAAAATGATTTTTCTCACAAAGACAAGTATTGTTTTCAAAATTTCTCTTGTAATATATATAAGATTTGTTTTTTTGTTCAGAATCGAATCTAGCGCAATGGTATCAACAAATGCACTTACTAACGAGAACAAAGTTGATTCGCGTCCTATCATCAGATATAATAAAAATATTCTTTTCCATTCTCAATTAAAAAAAAATCATAAAAATTCATAATGTATTTAATTTATTTATATATTTGATTTTTGTTTTTTAAATCTTGTAAAAATACTGAATGGTGAAATTATTTTTTTGGCTGAGAAACTCAAAAATTACCGGGACGGCCCTGTATAGGTAGTTTATTTATTTATTCATCTTCACAAACCAATATAAACCCATAATAAATTCGGGAAGAATAATGATATGTGCACTACGTACACTTTTGTGAAGTGTGTGGTAGCCCTTGATTAAAGTGATTTAGGGTTTTTTGTGATGGGTTCTAACAGAATATGTGGTATTGATTGTTTTATGTAAGATGTTGTGGTTGAAAGAGTAGCGAATGTATCACTGCTGATTCGGGAACTAGAGGCAAGTAGGCAAGTGTGTATAACTAACTCAGAATCGCAGGAGACCAGACCACCGTTCTTTCTTTCTCTCTTCCGATCACGCATTCCATATTCTCTCCCCAACCGCTCTCATTCTCCATAGCAATCATTGAGATTGGAAAATGCAGAAACTTAAGAAAATGGAGAAGTTTTACTTACCAAGGAAGCGGAGCGCCGCCGCTAGTATTCTTCCGCTCTACTGTAACTGCAGCCGCCGGCAGGGTTTGCAGGAAGCTTTCACATTCAGAGAAGTGGATTCACATCATTCCCGTCCTCCTTCTCCTCTGCATGATCATTCTCTGGTGGTCCTCTTGTTCAGGTGCGCGTGAGTGCGATCGAATCATCATTC
This sequence comes from Gentiana macrophylla, assembly GCA_026214975.1. Taxonomy (NCBI): domain Eukaryota; kingdom Viridiplantae; phylum Streptophyta; class Magnoliopsida; order Gentianales; family Gentianaceae; genus Gentiana; species Gentiana macrophylla. Next base: position 32,900,048 of record CM047809.1, read on the forward strand.
CTTTAATTAATTCGTCGCTTAATTAGTTTCTGATTATGCTCCGTTTTCAATTTTTCCGATTGAATTTTGTGTTCGATTTCAAGTTTTCGAAGCTGTTCTGTTGGATTAGTAAACCTAATTAACAGTTGAATTTGGTGATCTCTGCAAATAATTGTTGAATAGAGAGCTTGGTGTTGAACAAGAGAAGCATTAATGTCTACTGTGCGCGGCGTTGAAAAGCCGAAGTCCCTAAATGAAACTCGAGTGGATTTTGCCTTGTTAGCAAAATCAGCAGCAATAACCAAACCGCCATATGCTTCAATTTCACGAATGAATCCAGCATCTGTTGCCGCAGTGCCTGCAAATGCAGCACAGAATCAGTAAATTGATGCGCTCCGATAGCTGCTAATGTTTGTGTTGATGTACCTTCTTCCGTCGCCGTCCATCATAGACATAATACATACAGTATGGATGGAAATCTTTTTGCTTTGAATTGTTTTGGAATGATTCGAATAGGCATATAAATCATGAATGTGCTTCTTCTATGCTCAATTGTGCATGTTTTTTCCACACTTAACTTTGATTTTCTTTTCTTTTCTTTTTTCCTCTTCGTTAAACTGTAGACTGTAGTACCTGTATATTTTTCTTTAACGATGGGTTCTATGCGAAGTTATAAACCGCTAGAAGAAGTAATGTTGGATTAGTAGTTGGGATGTTATTTTGAGTTTGAACGATTTATTATAGAAATAAATGGATCTTATTTCGACGTTTTATTTAAATTTTATTTACATGTACGTGTAATCTCAATTTTGTTTTTATTTGTTCATTGTCAAATTTTAAGATGATTCCGGAATCAACCATATTCTATTATTTTCTTGTGGTCCCATATGTTTAAATAATAATATTATTACTATAAAATCACAAATTGTTTGAAACTTTTTCGTATTTATGAATGTCTAAAAAAACCTCATAACTAATATTTTGTCTAAAAGGTATTTCTTAAATTCATAAAATGCACTCACAACAACATTTAATAAGAAATTTAAGGACAATATAAGAATGACATAATTGTAAAATAGTTATATTTTTAATGATTAAACAGTAATAAATGATGTTAAGCCAAATTTTTGAGTTAAAAAAGTCATAAACAAATTGGACGGAGGGAGTATTACTTTTAAATTTTATGATTGGCAAAGAAAAGTAATAACGTGTATTAAACCACCAAAATCGGCTTTTTGTTCTTAGTGATGCAAAAATTTAATCCTTTAGCTAGCTAGGTGGTTGCGCGTTTTCATTCGCATACTTAAAATGTTGAACCCACGATAAGGTCCTATCTTTCACTGTCTCTGGGATGAATAATGATGTTAATCAGGTTATCCGACTCGTGAGTTTCTTTTTATACCAAAGGAACAGAAAGAGGTTTCTCTTTTCTTGAGTTGGCCTTGCCAGCCAGCCAGAACAGAGTTGGGGTATCTTGTGGCTCAGAGCTCCTTCTTGTCAACTGGACTATGTCCTGGAGACTTCAATCGCATACTTCATAATGCTTTTATAAGGTTATTCACAAGTTAGTCTTCCGGAGGCACTTGAGAAGTTTTATCTTCTAATTTTATATCTTTGTCGTGCAACATGTGTGATTTAATATAAATTCACTAATTAGTCGAGCATCCTATATAGCTCGAATTATTATTATTATTATTTAAATGTCATCCGGCTTCAAAAAAAAATGTCATCCGGCTTCAATCACACATATTGTTGGTATGATTATCAGGGAGGCACAAAATATATACCATAGAGATTTGATAAATATCAAACCAAGTAGTGATTTAGTTTAAACAATTAAAACACTTAATGGAGTTGTCATTAGTCATAGGTATCACTTACAACAATTATTCACACTTAAGTCTAAACACTTGCATAAGAAGGCCATAAAGAATGCTTTTTATATGGTTCGATAGGTGTTGGATAAGAGGTTCGATAGGGTAGGGTGTATATGGCAGTTTTGTAGACCTACCTACCACTCACCACCCATCACCCACCACCCCACCACCCACCTCGTGACCACCACCACAAAATCTACCCACCCACCTACCATACAATAACATGTATCTTGTCGAGCGCAACTTTCTCTACCACCAATCTACCCACCTTACACTCATTGCTCTTACCCACCTTTTTTCTCCCCGAAAGCGAAAATATTTATTAATTTTAGGTAGTACAAAGCCGGACCGGCATACATCCCTTCCAAAAGACACTACATCCGACTTGAAAGAGAAGCGTGGCTAAATGCGCGAGTTTGTTGCCATCCACTTTCAATGTGCAAAATAGTACAAAAATCAAAATTCCGCGAGCGCTATAATGTCCTCCATGATCGCTCTGCACTCACATGGGAGGGAGAATTACCATTCTGATGAATTTACAAGTAGTAGGCGAGTCCGTAAAACAAACTAGATTTTTACATGAAGGAAGCATAACGTCATGAGCACCATCTCAATGCACTTGCCTCCGCCCGGCTAGAAGTGAGCCATTAATACATCTTGGCGATGCCCAAGCTTCCAAAAAGTATTGTTAGACCCAAAAGCGCCGCTCGAAACACTGCAAGACAAGAGTCCGATTTCAGTGCGTCAACAAACACCCTCAACTTGCCGTGCATGGAGGGCATCGTCTTTAAATCGGGAGAGGATGAAAAACATCCGAGGAGGTCCTCTCCGTGAAGATGCTGCAAAAAATCGTTATTCATCTCACAAACAACGAAGCGATATCAAAAAAGACCAAAAGACATTATCAAAGACTCTTTTACATCTAGCCTTCCAAATGGACCAAATAACAAAGCAAGAAAGAATAACTCTATCTCGATCTTGGCAAAATTAGGGCTGCGATTATCTTTCCCACCAGGCTATCAAGGATGGTCTATCGTCGTTACGAAAAGCGTCCCATTGAATCCCAACAACTTTCCAAGCGTCTACAGCAAGCGGGCACCGGATAAAAGGTGATCAATGGTCTCGATGTCCTCCTGCATAAGCCGTGCGAGAGAAGTGCATCCTTCCCGAATCGTCGTGCAACAACGAGAGAGACCCGGTAAGACATTTTAGGCACCTCCACATAAAATATTTTAACTTGGTGGGATGGGCGGCGCGAAACAAACTTCGTGAATTTCTCATTTAAGGAGGTCTTGGCGAATTACCACGGGGAGCTATGGAGTTACTCGATAAAATGGTCATAGGCTACTTTTGAAACAAAGTCCCGTTCTTTGAAAAAGCCTGAGCCTTTTATCCGGAACACCATACTTGCTAACCGGGATTTTTCAATTTGTCGAACATCCACTTGCCAAAAGTTCTTGTTAAGTTTTCCGGGTCCCAGGCTTGATTGGTCGACAAATCGCTAACTAAGATGTCCCGATTACTAGTAGGAGTGGCGAAATAGGCTTGAAGGGCGGGTTACCCAAGATCCGGTGTCGTTCAGGACTCTGTCGACTTGCCATCCCCAACGAGAGATATATGTACTAGTTTTAAGAAAACCTTGGGCGTGCATGAGGCTCTTCCATCTGAAAGAGCGCCTTTGGAGGGTACTATGCGATCAAAGGCAGAGGACTTGGGAAGTATCTTCCGCTTCAAAACTCTGGACACGAGAGATCCGGGTTGGAGTGGATCCTCAAAGTTTTAGCTAGCGCCACAATATTAGCGGCTTACAAATTAAAGCCAAGCCCTCCTACGCCTTTAGGCTTGCAAAGGTGCTCCCACTTACCCAGTGGTGCCCGGAAAAATCCTTACTAGAGTTCCCCACGAGAAATTAGCCATTAAAGCATGCGGTTTTCCAATTAAGCCGCTTAGGGAGCTTGATACAAGACATAGCAAGATTTGGAATAGCAAAAGACTAGAGGACAACAAAAGCAGTTTACCTCACTGGCTTAAGAGCTTGTATTTCCAACCATTCGACTTGCTTTTACATTTGTTCGAGAATATAGGAAAAGATTTGGTTCTTAGACGACCTATGACCACCGGGAGCCTAAATATTTTGAGTGGTGGACTTGACAAGACCATCAAGAATAGCGAGTATCTCAGTTTGCATTGTGTAGGCGCATTTTACTAAAGAAAATAGCCGATTTTGAAAATTTATGGGTGACACGAGAAATTCGTTCATACAAAGAGAATAGCTTGCATTTTAGAAGCACCACGCGCATTTGCTTTACGTAAGTAAAAGGGAGTCATCCGCAAAAAAACAAATGGTTAATGCAGGCTCGACTTAGAAATTCTCACTCCACTGCATGGAGCCGTCATTATTAAGCCTTGCTCAACAAGTGGCTAAGTCCTGTGCACCTGAGAATAAAAATCTCTGAGGGACAAGGGTCTCACTGCCGGATTCCTCTTTGGGTTTAAAAAGCCCCACCTTCGTTATTAATTATAAAGGAGTAGGAAGCAGTGGTGGCGCTCCTCGATTAGAGACACCCACCTATCATTTGAAGCCCGTTTTCCACAGAACAAAAAATAAGTAAGGCCATTCAATTTTGTCAAAAGCCTTAGAAATATCTAATTTCTTGCCATATAAGCATCTCTGCACTTTCTTTTATTTAGCATGTAATGAATGGACTCTGGCGATGATATAGCTATCTGTGGTATCGGTTAGGGACAAAAGCGTTTTGGCTCTCATCATGCAATGATGCGGGACAACCCTTAGCTTATTTGCGAGGACTTTAGAAATAACCTTATAAACAACATTACAAAGACTAATGGGTGAAAGTGGGTAGCTTCAGACGGATGATCAATTTTAGGTATGAGGGCAATACAAGTGTGATTCAACTCTTTGGGAATCTCACTTCTCGAATAAAATTATTAAGAGCTTTTATTAAATCAGATTTTATGATATGAAAGCAACTTTTATAAAAACCGGAGACATACCATCGGACCGAGGCGATGGTGAATGCATCCGGAAAATGGCGCTCTTAACTTCATGCTCCGTAGCGACTTTAAGCAAAAGCGAGTTCATCTCGGGTGTTATGCAAGTATCAATGTCCTCAGGCTCTGAAAGAAAGGCGAGTTAGCTCACATCGATGAAAAAAGATTTGCATAGTAATTATGAAACTTCGGATGCAATCGCGTGGGGAGAAGCGACTCGAGGAAATTCAAGAGGGTTATAAATTGCATTAATCCTCATTCTCCTCCTTTTTCCATTACTTAGCGTGGAAGAATTTGGTGTTTTTGTCTCCTCTTTCACCCATCTAACCTTTGAAGCCAACTTCCGAATCTCTCCTCCTCTGCATAAGCATTTTGAAGCTCAAGTTTTAAATTTTTTTAAGTGAGAGGCATCGCATTTTCCTCCTAGCGACCTTGAATTGACTTTTTAATTGGTTGATTTTAAGTGCATAGTTAGGTCCACAAGATTTCTTCCAATTGTTTAGTCGCATTCGCACTTCTTTAATTTTACATAAAATTTGAAAAAAGCGAACACAGGATGTTTGAAGACCATCCATCTCTTACCGCCTCGAAGAAACCCGGCCTAGAAATCCACACATAAATCGAACATAAACTTCCTTTTCCGGTTGGTGTTGTGACCACTACTGAGTTAGCTCCAATAAGCAGTGATCGAGCTTGCCATGTCTATATGATTGACCGCGGCTTCAACAAACATAGCCGACCAACTGCGGGAGGCCAAACTCTGTCAAGCCTCTCTAATAAGCAGGGCCTCACCGTCTCTCAATCTACACCAAGTCCAAAAGTGCCCGGCGAATCCTAAGTCAAGAAGACCACCACGATGCAATAAAGCCATTGAAGTCCACAAAAAGTCGATTCTTTGCCGTCCACCCAATTTTCTTGACTTGGCGAATGTCGTTGAAATCTCCGGCCAAAACAAAGTGATCACCCAGTTCGATCTTCTATTACTCAAGAATTCCCATTGTTCCTTCCGATGAAGCGGCGAAGGGCTCGCGTAAATCGATGAACCACCAATAAAATTACATTTGGACTCATTTTATACAAGCTTACATAGTGAAATCGATGGTGGTAATATTTACAATATTAGCGTCTTTTTCCAAAATAAAGCTAGCCCACGAGATAGCCCAAGAGGTTCAACCGTGGCGACATCATCAAAACCAAACTTACTACTAAGTCTTCTTAACAAACTAGGCGGGTTTTAGTTTGAGATAGGAATAGCAAATCTAGGGAGTGGAGTTTACAAACCTCACCGGCTGGGAAATTGTCAGGAGCTCCCCACCCCTTGGCAATTCCACACCATAATCCTCGTTGTGGTGGCGGGGAGCCACCCAGGCTGTTGCCTCCACCCATTGCCCGCTTTATTCTTTGCTACTTTCGTCTTGAATACAAAGCTTTTTCAAGCTTGGTTCCTGGCCCGACCGATGGGATCCTCCGCTTTCTCGGGACATTTCCTTTTTGGCGTGAAGCACTTTGCATCGACATCGGAGACCTTTGGCACCACGGTGATAGGCTTTCTCTTAACACTTACCTTTTTTGGTTTAAGCCGCTTGGCCATTTTAATTACGATTCCACTTTGGCATCCACCAGCGGGTTTTCATCAAAAAATCTTGCCTCCTTCATCCATGACTTCCTTCTCTTGACTAGACTTTGCGGTGCCATTCAAGTAGCGAAATTTCTCCGCTTTAGCGAGCACTTCCACATTCATTGGAACTCTGTCCATGACTTGTTTTGAAATTCTCGACAATTTTAACCCTGCTATAGCCTTGCCTTTTCTCTTATACTCATCATACAAACTAAGCCTCATGTTTTGCTTCCATTTGTTGCTCAAATTCATCACGCCTACAATCCTCATATCGCTCTTGTGTTTGTGGAGGGGCACAGGCCTTGGCTAGCACCATTCCTCTTTGGAGAATTTTGAGAAAACCCGAGATCCTGCTTTTCAGGTTGTCCACTACCCTTGATTTACCTAACCTGTTTTAAGCAGGGGCCACGAGTTCGAGGCCGTAGAGAGCTCATCCTTATAGATACCTCTTCTCGATCCATGACTTTGTAAGGGGCGACTCTGTTAGCATGCCCAATAATACCCATGATAATGCTGAAATAAGAGATTTTACGTGCTTGAGTGTGGCCCACGATGTGGTATTTCCTTGATTTTCACCAACAATTGCCTCGGCATCGGTGATATTCAAACTTGTTACAAAGGTACTTACGATGTCAATGGGCGCCAGGCGTGAGGAAGATTCGGACTTGGACCCGGACGGGGCGATATTGAAAGCTTTATCGTCAATCTCTCATATCTTCCTTCCAGGGCTTGATCACGGCGGGTGGTTGTCGTGGTACCAGGGGCGACCATTAAGAACTCTGTCTATATCATCCTCGTGATCGAATTGAACTTGAAAGAAATTGGTACCAAGGCTCATCGACTTGAATCCGGTTAACAAATCTCCTGCTTTGTTGATAAAGTACGCTTGCATTCCGTCGAAGCTCAACTGTTTTGTCCGTCGAGCCTTGATTATTACACTTTTCCGGCACTCTTTTTCCGATTTTGATTTAGCTCCTACGGCAACTCAATGTTTATTTTCTCCAAGTCGTTGACCTTCAAAATACCAAGCTTTCTGCTAAATCTTCCTCCTGCTAAATGTTTTTCGATTTTCATTATATTCCATCATATTACATCTATTTTTGAGATAAAGATTTTTTATTTCATTCTATTGCATTATAATCATACGGAAATTGAATGAGAATTCTTTTCACTATTTCATTCCAATAAAAAAATGATCTGGCCATGCTTGAAAATCTGCAACCGATTAACAAAACAATAATCTACACCATTCATTTTTAGGCATCCATATTGATTGATCTGAGTCGCGATAATCAATGGTAGATAATTATTATGTCGATTGATTGTGTATTTTAAATTAATTCATATCGTTGCTCTTCAAACAAAACAAAGCGCTATAATCGAGGCGTGGCGGTTCGGGCGGTTCGAGTCTCTAGCACGACCCTCCGGTTCCGGGTCCAAAATGGAACCGGAACCGCCAGTTCCAATTTCCGGGCCAGTTTATAATTGGTTATTAAACTATATATAATATTTAATTTCATAACTATATTTTTAAAAAAAAAACACGGCTTGTATAATATTTAATTTCATATCTATATATAATATTTAATTTCATAACTTATATTCTAAATTGTTAGATATTTTTTCATAAAGTAAATATTTATAATCGTTTACATTCGAGTTGTAAATCTGCGAATTAATGTTATCATTGATGAAGCGAAGGGTTTTATGAAGGGTTTTATGCATTTTCAGTTTGGATTCATGTATTTTGAAAGTAAATTAAATAATAATCGTAGTTTTTATGAATAATTTGTAAGTAAATTAAACTCACATTTTCTTTTACTTAAAAAAAAATCAAAAAGCAGACAGAGAACAATAGACATTACAAAATAATATATTTGAATGCGATAAAATAAGCGAATTTATTGAAACAACTTGAAATCATTATTCAAAATATATTATAATGGTAAATAATATTATAATATGAGAGTTAGAATAGAATTGTGAGTAAAAAATGATAAAATGAATATGTATTTATAGTGTGATGAGTGTGTGATATTTTAAATTAAAAAACAAATTATTAAAAAAAATTGAAAAAATATACGTTGGACTGTTGGAGTGGTTGGACAAATTATTCAAGTTGGTCCACTTGGAGGGGGAAAAAATTTATATTAAAAAAAGGAAAAATTAGGGAAAAGTCCACTTTTCTTGCCGTAATTAAGTGTTAATCCACACCTCAAATAGAAGTTGCGATAAGGACAAAAAATATTTGATCGGACTAAAGTACCCTTAATATCCAGCTTCTTCTCCGAATCTATGCCTTCACACCGTAAACTATGGAAACCACCTTCTCCCTCAAACTCATTTTGCCTGCAATCTAAACTTCAATTTCCATATTCTTCATCGATTACCTTCAAATCTCATTTCATTCATCTATAATCCACGTATTAATTTGTTCGATTCTCAATCAAACCTCCATGCAATTTCGATTACAGGACACAAATTCTCACCGATTCGAGATCTGCGGCGGCTAAAACTCATCATACATATCTGGTGATTCTAGATGTGTCGTTCTTATTCGGAAGAGCAGTATGGACCGGTGATGTCTATATATTCTAAATAAATTGGTTTATTTATTCTAAGTGATGTTTATCAATTCTTTTTATTTGTGTTGTTGATATATCTGTTTCTTTGCACTTTACTTTATCTCCCTCTGTTTGAATTTGGTTTTCCTGTTTGGTTAAGAAACATGGCGTGATTTATATTATGTTTTATTCTATTTATTGATGAAGGCTTGGCTAACTTTTGGTTGGTTGCTTTTAACTTTTAAGTCATCATTTGTGGAATTAGAAAAAAGAAGTGAAATGAAGCATTGGCATTGAAAATTTGGTGCATTAAGTTATCTCGTTTGTGTTTAGGTAATGGTTCTTTCTCTTGGTTTTGAAGATTGATGAGCAAGATCAAGAAGAAGTGGCTATGTGTTTGATCTAAGGATTAAATGGCCAGGGTGGGGTGAATTCGATTGTAGAATATTCGACAATCAATCGATGTTTTAGAGACTAAATTATTGAGACAAAAATCGCTCAAAATCCCGTCTTTGTTCAAGTTGTTACTCAGAAGCTAATAAAATGGATAGTAAAAGCGAGAGGTTAATAAGAAAGAAAGCTCGATTCGAGGTTACTATTTGGATGAATGTGTTGAAAAAAGTGAATTAGATCGTCTTTTGAAGGATTTTTCAAGAATCATTTGTTTGTGAAGCCAGAACAAGTGGCCTAATGTGATTGAACCCAAGAACAAGAAGAGGCCTAAAAGAAATGATCTAAAGAAAAGTAGTATCGAAACATGTCGAAAAGAAGTAAATATGAGTGCTTGAGCGTAAGAAGACATTCGATTCATATCAAAGACTTGGGGACATAGACCTTGGAACAAAAAATCGAAATGAGAGTCATTTTGAGTGCGATCTTCGCCGATCACGTCTGTGTGATCACGTCACGTCTGCGTCACGTCTGCGTCTTGTGTTGCCTTAATGCAATAGATAGGCTGGTTAAGCGGAGCTTACTATGTGCCTTGGTGTCTTTGAGGTTTTGATCACATTGTATCGTCATGTAATAGATAGGCCTAGTTCATTGGTTTCTTGAACTTGTAATTCACCACCTTGTGAATTCGGGCATGATAATTTAGTTCTTTGAACTTGAATATCCTTCTTATAATTTGGTGATAGTTGGTTTTTTGGACTTGTATTGTTCTTACATGTATTACCTTTTAGTCGATGTACTATTGTACTAAATCATAGTCTGTTGTATTGATCTTACATGTATTACCTTTTAGTCGATGTACTTTTTAGGCTTAATTCAAGTGATTAACTCACGAACTGCATGTTATAAACACCACACCTTAATTAAGTTAATCATGCTATTCCTTTTATCAATCAAAACCACATAAACTTGACGTAGGCAATAGTTAATCACTTGAATTAAGCGCTTAAATGAGCCTTATATGAGCCAATGTGTGTGCCTTGAAGTAGTCACTTGAATTAAGCTTTAAATGGCGCGCGATCATTCTTGTCGTCGATCATCGATCACGTCTGTGTGTTAGTGTAAATCTGCGATTAAATTCGGCTTTCAAATACTAAATCGAAAGGTATCAAGCGGGTCTCAAAATGAAGATAAAAAATAATATGAACTTTGGTGAAACAATTTTGATGATCGGTGTTACAAATCAAAAATTCTGATCGTTTATAAGAAAAAGCGGCTGCAGTTATCTGAAAATATTTTTAAATCTTTCAAAATATCGTCGGAAGGAGTATCGTATTTGAGAACCGAATTGAAGAGCAAAAAAAAACATGAATTTTGGTGAAAAATTTTCGATGATCGAGTTGTAAATCAAAAGTTCTGAGTGTTTGAAAAAAAAAAAAAAAAAAACAATATAATCAATTTCTGATAAAATATCATATATCTGAAGCAATCTGAGTTGAAGCTACGCCTGGCGTCATAAAGGTAATTTTGTCAAATGCAAAATTGTTTGTCGCTTTTATAGTAACTAAAAAAATGTGTGTGTCACTATTTATTCGTTTGTGTGAAAAAAAGAACTTTTGTCTCTTTATCTCTTAAAAAAAAGCGCCGGTTTGGGTCATCCGAGTAGATTCAGTAGGTTTATTCACCGGTTTTAAATCATTCTTGCCGGTTAAAGTACGTCCGGATCAGGTGGAGCACTAAACCATGATTCACGGGCCGTCGAAACGCCAGGTCAGGCCAGAAAAATGGACCCGGAACCGGCCACCTCTAGCCATAATTGGATTTGATCCGAAATAGTCTGTGCCTATTTTCTATGAAAGAGTTCCAATATACCACCGAAAATATAAATATAAATATAATACATACATACATAATATATTCATACAATATGTGCACACAATCCATCCAAATCACACGATCAATTTAAATAGAAGAAAAAGAAAAGAATAAAAAACCATTAGATTAGATGAAAATTTGGGGATGAGTCCGCCACCTTCCATACCACCGGTCCACCGCCCTCTTCAAAGGAAAGTTTTAGGGTGTTCGATGCTGCATGGAGTTAAGTGGCCGTGAATTGATCGAATTCTGCGATTTAATCGAGTCTTTTTCTTTCTCTTTTTTTAATTTATTTTTCCATCCCACGTATTCAGGATTCAATCCCACAGTCCGACCTACCTTTTCTTTGGAACTTTAGAATTGAAACCATAGACCGTAGAGGTAACAATCCCATTAAGAACAATTTGCCTCTGCTTGGCTTTGCTTGCTATTTGTTTTATATCCCCTCCTCTTCTCCATGTAATATCTTGCTTTAATTTATCTGTACTTCACTTGTTAATTCATCTTTTTCTAATTGTATTTAGGTCATGGTTTGACATTCTCCACGTATAATGTTTCTTATGAGTGCATAATTTTCACTATGAAGTCGTGATAATACATACCATGTTTAAATGCCACTTTCATGACATTCTTGTGCAAAGTCCCTCTTTTTCCCATTTTATTATTCATGCTTATTTTCATATACTGAACTAAAATTTACTTGTTACCAAGGCAAAGGTGAATGGAACTTTCAGTATTGTTGAGCTGTTGAGTTGTAGATCAGTAGAGATATGGAATTTCAATTTTCAAGTTTGAAAAAAGAGAGAACAAGCTACTGGATGTGCATAGGTTTATAAATCCCAGTCATGTCATTGTCCAGAGTATGTGTGATTTCTTTTTCATGAGATACTGTACAATATACCATATAGAACACTTCCTATGATGATACTGAGAATGCTCATGAACTATAATGCTGCATATTTGGTTAAATTTCCAACTTCCTCCACATCTTTATACAATACAAAAGAGCTTGACCTATCAAGTTACTTTATGCATCTCTCTTCTTTCTTTCTTCTTCTATCCATTAGGATTTAGGAGATAGCATGGTGTGTTTCATCATTTTATGATCCCTTTGAATTAAATTAGCCATTATATAAATGGAGGCAAAGATGGAAATGCCTCTCAACTCTCAAGATGTTTGACACCGTCTTTACATTTCACTGATCTCTCCTTCTCGACAATTGCCTACCCATATATACACATTTGAGCTCTTCCTGAGGGCAATACTCTACAACAATCTCTTCTTGGTGACTGCAAGTTGGAATTTTAAGCAAACCAATTATTGGATGGATATGGGACCCTCTTTAAGTAGATGCCTCATCATCGTGGGTCCCACTACCACGTCAAGTGTTGTGGCATTCTTTGTGCCGTAGTGGTTGTGGCACAATCACTCTCTCGACACGACGAATGTCACACAACCTGATTTGTTGGTGGGACCCCTCTCCAATTAGATGTCACATCATCAGAGAGCACGTACCTTTTTCCAGCGGTTGGTATCTGGCCTTTTCAACACCACAATGGTTTTATATAGTTGAGGTGATTCTGCTTTCCATCTACAAGTAGGATGTACTTCTTTATGTAAACTATAAACCCCAATAATCTGCTTCCTTGTTTCATCATATTTTGTTGATCTCATGTAGTACACAAATGGCTTCTGACAAGGGTGTCTTTTAACAGCCCTAGTGTTGAATGCATAGCCAGTATAATCTTGCCGTCGATACCAGTTAAGAAAAGTCCGCGTAGGCATCTCTAACTCTCTTGGAGAGATGACGCCTCTAATGACTTGAACCACATAGCCCCATGACACAGAAATAGACCAGTATCTGTTATGGTCGTAGCAGATGGACTGCTGTATTATACTCGCGGAGTCGTACTTGGCTGCTTCTTGCAGATGAAGGAGACTCTGTTTTCTTGTCATGTGTGGGAATATTGGTGCCACTACATCAATGTGGTGGATTGATACTAGCGGTGTAACAGGGTGTGCTCCTAGTAGGCCTAGTAGATTTCCGTATACATCATACTGCAATATATCATGAAAACCATAGTGTTAATGCTATTGCAATACTAGTTATGACTTTTGATCACTACAATATGATTACTTGAGTGCGTGTTGATTACCGTAAAAGGGTCATGCTTGCAGTGAAATATATGCAGAAAATATGATTATGCAGGGAATATGAATATGAAGTCTAAGACTTGATATTTGTTTTCTTTTAAGAAATGTTTCTTTCCTGTCTAAGTTTTGTCACATACAGGAATGCCAGAAAGTTGTTTGATTCACATTGTGATTGCTTTCTTTGATCATGCCATAGAACACTCAGAAAATACTAATGATGCCTCACAGTGAAGTTTCTGGGACGTCTTTCATGTTCTGCAAGTGAGTTAATATAGAGATGAGTGTATGTTTAGTGAACATGTTTGTCTCTTTGGTGCAAAACGATCCTAATCGGTTGATTGCACCAAGTGACCAAAAGACACCATCTTTTCTTCAGAAAACTTCCTTTTTGTACAGGTGCATTGCCCCCGAACCTACACAATTCAGGTCTGCCTCATCGAGCCCCTATGGCTATGAGTGGACTATGCCCCCTCGACCCGGTTTTGTTGCAGCAATATTTATCACGGTGACAATTTTGTTGCAAAACAATAAGAGATAGATCCAAATTATGAAAAATATGTAACAATCAATCCTTAGGGCTTCTTTAGTAAGTGGGACACCTAGCTCAGACATACAAGCATGCATTCTGTCATCGCTTCCATAAAGTGCAGGATATCGTTGCATACATCGATCCTGCATTTTCTCTAACGCTTTAGCCAATGGATAACTTATGGCAAATCCACCCCACCATAAGCCATAGAATACGAAAACACTATGTTCTGTATATGGCTTTCAGATGAGCTTCCAATGTAATAAAACTGCGTATGATCATACTTAGAAAGCACTCTTAACACGTTGTCAACAACAAAAACCGTGTCATCATCCCCCATTACAAACCACCTAACATCTTTCATTCCTAACCTTAAAGTCTCAGAAACAATCCTTGAAAGCCTCAAAGCTGCTCTCTGTCCTAATGGATGTGTGTAATTGAATTTAAGTAGTATCCCGGAAATCCAATTTGGGTAATCCTTCGCTTCTATTTCTGCTTACGTTCTTGTCCAACCACGCTACCCCTCTTGTCTCTCCAGGCCTCCACCATACTCGTATATACTCTTTCCTTACGTCCCATAAATTAGACGAAGCAGCGATACGAACACGATATGTTTGAGCTCAGTATCATCAAGCATTAACCTTTTGTAATAATTGTAGACTCAAGATTGCTTCTGAGTGCTGATGATGCCTCCATAGAGGTGTTTCGAGATTTTCTTTTGTTCACGATACCGGAACTCAGGATCGGGCATTCGGGATGATCTTTGTTGAGTATGATTTTAGAAGTATAGAGAGAATATATTACTAAAGGGTTATGAACAACCATGTAATGGAGTTGCTAAGGCCTAAACATGAACGTTGGATGGTTGAGTTCATTGCCGGTAAAACTCAAGAACCCCCTTCTTCTTCTTTTTTTATTTGGTTAAAGATTGCAATCAGATCAGTTTGAGTATGATTTAGCAATAATCATACAGTTAACAGTGTTTAATTTTGGGCATATTTGTCACAAAACTGCAGATTTGGTTTTCTGTATGATATTGTTGAATGTAGTTAGCAAAGATAGTGGAAGGTGGATGATGGTGAAGCTTTTGCTGAGAGATGTACGGATCTGAGTATAAAGTGAGTGATTTTCACTTCTTCTTCTTTTTCTTTTTTTCTTTTTGATTTTTCTCTAATTTGTTTGTTGAAGAATGAACGATATTCTAGGTGTTTGTTATGCCACCTTTTTCTTGCAAATACATATTAGAGCAGATTTAAATGTGACAGTAAATAATTTTCACACTTCCAAACATTAAATGAAATAAAAACACAAATATTTTTGTTTTACAAACTATTTCAGGGTCAATAAAAGTAAATTAACACAGAATCAAAGATGCAGAAAATAAAAAAATTGTTTCCCAAAATATGTTTTGGAATACATAATAAAACAACAACAACAAATCCATTATTCATAATTTTCATAAATTAAAGGCCAGTTACCTACATAGAACCTTAAGATGCATAGGCCATGAAATGCTGGGCTTTCTTTTCATAATGGTAATCAGCATCTTTAGAATTATCAGCAGACCATATAAAAATCCCATGGAATTTCTTCATTGTATGCAGTATTTTACATGCTTTGAAAAACCAGCGTTTAGCGACAACCCTCCACTCCCATCTGTACCAAAGCTAGCTATAATCTTCCCTCCATTATAGTTCCATCTTTGAGCTTCATAGTATCCCAGAAGTTGATCTACGGTCGTCGTATTATTCTCGTCTGCAGCGTAGAACTGGAAGTTGACATAGTCTATGAGGTATCCATACTTTGTCCAAAGTGCAGAATAATGTTGTTGGATTGTTTCATTCCCATATGGTGCGATTGATGCAAAAGAGATCAAGTTGTTTTCCTTGAGGTGACAGAGAAGTCGACCGATGCACTCTGCAAATGTGTCGAGGTCGGTGTTGAAATGTTAAGTAGTCGATATCTATACCGTCCAGATGGTACTCGTTGATTATGTTGGTGACCGATGATATTGCGTTGCTAACCCATGAATCGATTGTGGTTGGTGAGAAGTTCACGAGCGAACCTCGAATCGAGTCGCCTCCGAGAAACCATTGCTACTTTGACATTTGGGTTTTTGGATTTGATATCAGCTACATGCCAAGGGCTAAGATTGACATTGTCCCAATATATAATGAAGTTACCATTGGTGGGATATGGAAGTAGAGATGAATTTGATGAAACGGTTGTATTAAGTATTGTTTGTAGGTATAGCGTAGTCGATACCAAGCGATAGGATGAAATGAAAATCAACGCGAGGATTGATCGGTACATCTGAGAAGGTGATATTTTTCCATTCGGCGCCAATGTATTCTCTGAATAGGTAAGGAGGATGTGGCGGATCCGCCAGCAATACTGTAAAATTGCTCATGAAGAAAAGAACAAGGAAAGATATGAAGAGATTTGAAGAATCCATATTAATCTGAATTTTATTTTATTTTTTTGTGAGGGAAGAAATGAGTGAGAAATGATCTGTTTTCTTCCCTGTTTAAACATATATATATAAAGGTGGATAGGACCATAAAATTTCTTGAATTGTGATTTTATGCAGGCCTCTGCCTAGCTAATATTTTGTTTGCATATATATATATATACGATGTTGACATTTTCTCTTGTTGTAGATTACATTGTTTTGAAGCAACGCGTGCTTTGATTTGCTTTAGTAATTACAATAAAATATTTTGTTGGTAACAAACAAAAAAAAAAAAAAATTTATTTCTCTCCCAATTTGACTTGGTGTTTTATGAGCTGCATGCATGGTTGCATTATCCATAAGTTCGCTCGTGTTAGTCTAAAAAATTTTAAAAAATATATATAAAGAATAAGGTGAAAAGTGATGTGGGAGATATCAACATCATGTTTCTTAAAATTAGATACCTTTACAAAATTATACATAAAATTGTAAAAATTATTTTTGAAAAACTTAATACATATAGTAAACAAGTTTACAATACGTTCCAACTTAACTTCATTAAACTAAATAAATGAATGGTTATAAGCATTTAATGAGTCAAACATTGGCGTGTAGTTTTTGTTTGTTTTTTCTTCCTTTCTTTTAACAACTTTAGTTCTATATTCTTCGCATATTTTCAAAGTAGGGAAGGCGCGAGACGAAAAAAATTAATAAATGAGTGCGGAAGAATAAAAGTAATATTTTCATAATTATAAAGGATTAAAATCACGATTATTCTTTAAAATTATTCTTGGCGTGTTAATGTTCTTTGTGTTTTATGATTATTCTTACATATTTCTATTATTCGCATTTATTCTTATTCTTACAATTATTCTTTTGTCGCTTATTAAATTCTGAGTTTTCTTATCCCGATTTTTAATAATTTTGTCATGCAGATAATCTATTCAAACTATAGCATAGTCTCAATCTAAATAAATAAAAAAAAAATACAAAGTATTCAGTGATTAATCCGATCAATTATATACAGTAAATTAATGGTTTTAATAATGCGATGAGGCAAATGGACATAATTACCAGGCCTCTAAGTAAGCAAATAAATCTTATGTTTTAGTATTTAAAAATAAAAAAGAAAAATATCATCGTCTGGTATAAATAAAATAAAAACATTGTTTTGTCATCTTGTGGTTCCATATATACAGATTGTCATTTTCCCAAGAAAACAATTCCCTATTTTTGACAGATGTTTCATCAAAGAAAACAGTGTATAGTTTGTAACGATCAAAGACTTAATTAGAGCCGGCAAGTAAAGATTTGCACTAACTATTGCAGGTTGTTTATGATTTATGCATCCCAATATTTTTCTAGTGCGGCCCCAAAAGGAAAAATATGCAACAAAATCAAATTGTAAATTTCTTTCTTGTATTTATATTACTAAATCTCCTAGAATCCACCAATTATAATTATCTCAATAAACAATATGGAATTATGAGTCATTAATTTATGTTATAATGTTTATAATGCAATCGTGTGTACATTTTTTTATTTTTAATTTGGCCCGTGCTTTGGTTGAATCAATTAATTACTTTCTTTTTGTTCTAAATTAATTACTTAAACAATTGTTTAAGTAATAAGCAAAAAGTGCTATTATATTAAAGAAATCTGAAAATTGATTTAGAATTTGAATTCAGTTTTCTAAAGCATAAAGTGGATCAAATTGCAAACAAACAGTGTAAACCCTCATCTCCTTGTAGGGTTTTTTTTTTTTTCTATTGAATTAGTTATCCCTTTTCCTTTTTTAGGTTTTCTTTTATAAATTTTAGTAACAATAGATAAAATAGATGTAAGTCACAACAAAAAAATATGTAATGCTAACATTAATATGGATCGAGAACATAGTTGAAGTAATTTTGAATCAAAATTGTAAATAAAGTTTGTATTTTGTTTTACATTAAAATAAAATATTTATAGTGATAATTGATACGTAAATCATCGAGAATCGATTGTGATTATGAGAAACTATCGATGATACGAGGATTCGCTCCTCCACGTGGAATTATTCCATTGGTCCAAATTGGCGTGTAGAAAAGTCCAAATATATTATCCGCCTCGAGTCGGAGAAGAGACATACCTCGAGATCGTGGCCGGGAAGATTCCACAAGTACTTGGACTCGGGCGCTCACCTCGGACCACCTCGAGTCGATATCGTGATCCTTGGCCCGAGACCTCGGGCCCACATCCACAGTTTTTGGACAAGGAGGCAAGGCCCATTTAAGGGTATTTATGTCAATAGACCCGGCCGCCGCCTTAATTTTAGAGGCGTAAGAAGGACATGTGCCTATAAATACATAGCTCCAGAACTACGTAAGGCTTGATTCCTGGAATTTCACACAGAGATCGTAGGCAATCCAAGATACCTTCTTGGACTCGGCCATAATACACCAAAAACACCATCTTTTACTCATATTTAGCCATCTCGATCTCTTACACTCATCCTTAGATTGCACGTGGCCTCAATTCACCTGGAGGTGCGTTATTTAGCATCGTCATTTGGCGCCAGAAGGAGGGCTTCTACGGTGAGTTGGTAAAGAGATTGCAATGGTGCCCCAAAGCAAGGAAGAAACCGACGAACGCAAACGTGCGGTCGAAGAGCACACGGATGTAGATCCAGCGAGGGTTCCTCACGAGTCCAAGAAGTCCCCACTGGATCTAGACCCGCGATTCTGAGATCCTCCAGGCCTCGGCTTCCCATTAACCGCAAGGCGTGGCGGACCACTTAGCATCTTTGGATGAAGGCGCTTTGAAGAGGGTGGTAGCCTCGGCATTCATAGGTAAGGAATCTGCAATCCCTGTTGAACAACGATTAGACCCTCCAGGTCGAAAGGAGATTGATAATGCTGGGGTAAAAGGCTGTTGGGGTTGAAGAGGAGTGTGGGGAAGGCGCGATTGAAATCAGTGTGACTAACGCCCGCAAACGTCCTGAGCAAGAAAAGCTTCAGCGGCAGGTCGAGGATAGCATCCGAAACGAGTTCAACCGCATTGTGGGGAAAGATCAACCCACCGAATGGCTTGAGTCACCATTTAGTCCCGAGATCGAAATATATACGATGCCTCGAATCCTTTAAGCCGCCAAAGATGGAGCCCTATGGCGGTACTACGGACCCGAGAGGACCATCTATATCGATACATATCTTTGATGAGGTTGAGAAGCGCCAATGGCGCCATGAAGTGTCGAGCCTTTGATACGTTGCTCCGCAGGTCGAGCTCGGGAGTGGTTCCACAAGCTACGTCCCGGATCGATCTCCAGCTTTCTGCAGTTGGGACAAAAATTCCGAGACGCTTTCATTGGGAACAAGAAGTTCCATCTTAGTGCTACCCACCTTATGAACATCAAGCAGGAAAAGGGAGAATCTACTATCGACTTCACGAGACGTTTTAACCTCGAAGCCATGAAAGTGCATAATGCCGGTGATGCGGCGCAAGTCAATGCCTTTGTGGGAGGTCTACGGAATATGAAGGCGTATGATAAGCTATCCAAGAAAATGCCGAATGATATGGATGAATGTGTGAACATAGTCCATGGGATTACGCCAAGGTGAAGAGGCGGTCGTCGCACACCATTTCACTTGGCCTCAAGATTTGTGAGCGACTCCGAAGCCGCAACAAGGTGCGACCTGGGGTCGGAATGAAGAAAGCAAGTCCAACGTCTTTGATCGATTGACGACTCCGATATCGGATCGGTTGGGAAAGAAAGGAAATTTAAAAGACCGAGACTTTATCCCCTCAATCGATCTCGGGAGAGGTATTGGCAATCATGATCAAGAAGAACATCGCTAGGACACCTAGGCCGATGTCTAAAGATCCGGAGAAAAGGAAAAATACTCACAAGTATTGTGACTATCATAGAGATGTGGGCACGACACGGAAGAATGCTTTGATTTGAAGAGGATATCGGCGCTTTGTATCCAAGAGGGTCGATTAGATGAAGTCGTTGGCAGTGTCGAGAAAAAGACGAGCGAAGGGCGGCGTCCGGGAGTACAAGAGAAAGAGCTACAACGGAAAGAAAGACCGGTCTCCGCGTCGAGATAATAGGAATCGGCGAGAAAGGTCATCGGACCCGACACCGAGACAACCGCCGAGATGACCGTCAAGAAACTCGTAAACCGAGATCCCCATCGAGATAATCGTGCGGATATGACGTTAACACCATCGTAGCGAGCATGAGTCGGATCGACCTCGATCAAGTCGACACTCATCCGACAGACGAGAGTCAAAGAAGATCGAGGTTGACAACGGAAGTAGGTTACGGACCCAAGGACGATGTTCCGAGTTCCCACGATCATAGCGAGGATTGGTGATCGAGCGATAATAAGCGTGGGTCGAGTAAAAGAGTTTGTATCGGCAAATGGAAGCGCCGTTAATATCCTCTATTATTCGGCGTTTAGGGCCATGAGGTTGAAAGATGAAGACATTATTCCGCTTATCTACCCCTCTTTTTGGTTCACAGGCAAGCCATCCACCCAATCGGGTCGATCAATCTGTTAACAACGGTCGGAGACGGAGAAAAGGGCGGGCGATGGAAATGACCTATGTCGTAGTTAAGGCCCCTTCAGTGGTACAACGCGATATTAGGTCGACTCGCTTTATATGATCTCGAGCTATTATCTCGACTTTCCACAACAACATGAAGTTTCCCACCTGCACGGGTACCCGTGAAGTCAAGGGAGACGTTGAGGTGGCCCGGAATTGTAGTTTGGTTACGATCAAAGGAAAGGGGTTGGGCAAGTGCTAGTTGAGGAGTTGATACCTGAAGAAGAGGAAGATCGGTGGGTTTTACGCCGACCCGACCGAAGAAGTCGGGTTTGGAAGGAGGAAGAAGGTCGGGGTCCAGGATCGGGAAGTGGATGCCACACCCGACATGAAAGCCTTGATCGACCTCCTCCTGTTGAGTTTCGAGACGTTCTTGCATGGAAAGCGGATGACATGCCCGGCCTATCGGCGGATATATAACATGCACCAACTTAACGTCGATCCCAAAAAGAAGCCAATCACGGCAAAAGAAGAGAAATCTTGCACCGATAGAAAGAGCGGTGAAGAAGGAAGTCGACAAGTTGCTCGGCTGCGGGGATTGTGAAAGAGGTATTTTATCCAGTTGGTTAGCCAACCCAAGATTAGTCAGAAGCGGATCGGAGTGGTGGCGAATGTGTGTCGACTTTCTTGATCTTAACAAGGCATGCCCTAAGGATTCTTACCCGCTACCAAAGATCGACCGGTTAGTCGACTCGACATTGGGCTTCGAGGTGTTCGGGTTCTCGATGCTTACAGAGGCTATTATCAGATCTTTATGGACCCACAAGACTCGGAAAAAACCGCTTTCATCACAGAATTTGGCACGTTTTGCTTCGTTACGATGCCGTTTGGGCTTAAGAATGCAGGGGCTACTTATCAACGGGCCGTCAACAAAATTTTCAGGAGACAGATAGGTCGGAATATGGAGGTTTATGTGGATGATTTGTTGATCAAGAGCAAGTCCTTGGGACAGTTTCTTGTCGATG
Organism: Gentiana macrophylla; assembly: GCA_026214975.1. Lineage (NCBI taxonomy): Eukaryota > Viridiplantae > Streptophyta > Magnoliopsida > Gentianales > Gentianaceae > Gentiana > Gentiana macrophylla. Next base: position 32,922,051 of record CM047809.1, read on the forward strand.
TGAGAGAAGTTTTCGAAGTATTGCGAGCAGCAAAAATGAAGCTCAATCCAAAGAAATGCACATTCGGAGTTCGATCAGGGAAATTTCTAGGATACATGATATCGAAAGATGGGATCAGAGCTAACCCAGATAAAATCGAGGCCCTCAAAAGCATGCCCACACCTCGGAATGTCAAGGAGGTGCAAAGGTTGACAGGTCGGATGGCGGCTCTCAACCGTTTTCTGTCGATATCGGCGCAGAGAGCTCTACCTTTCTTCAAGATTTTGAAAAAAGCTAGTCCGTTCCGATGGGACGAGGATCGCCGTCGAGCGCGTTTGACGATTTGAAAGAATATTTATCTCGATTTACCAGCACGCCGTCCTCACCTCGAGATGGAGAGAAGCTCTAGTCTATCTAGCGATCATGAGAGAAGCGGTAAGCTACTGTCTTAGTTCGAGAAGGAGACCAGGGGACAAATCCTACTATTTTGTCAAGAAAAGCCTACATGGTGCGAGATCGATATACCCTGCGCAGAGAAGTTAGCGCGAGTTTAGTTCATGCGTCGAGGAAGTTGAAGCCATACTTCCAAGCACATCCAATTGTTGTGATTACTAACCAACCGTTAAAACAAATTTTGGCAAAGCCGAGACATCGGGTCGATTAACTAAGTGGGTTGTCGAGCTAGCGGAATACGACATAGAGTTTTACCTCGAATGACCACCAAGGGTCAAGCCTGGCTGATTTCTTAGCGAGGGGTTGTCGATTCGGTTGGAGCAAGGAAAACGACCATCGGAGGAAAGCGATGGACACTTCACGTCGATGGTGCCTCGAGTAAAGAGAGTGGGCCGTTTATTCTTTGGTTAGCCCGAAAGGAGAAGAGTTTCCGTATGCACTTCGATTCGAGTTCAAGGCTACGAACAACGAAGCCGAATATGAGGCCTTAATCACAGGTTTGAAGCTAGCATCGAAGTTGGGGGTCGAGAACCTTCTGGTATACAGCGACTCTCACTCGTGGTAAATCACGTTACGAGGTGAGTATGAAGCTAAAGAAGAATCAATGAAAAGCTATCTAAGGGTTGTTCAAGGGTTAATGTCGAAATTCAAGACGATCTTAGTCGAACAAGTACCTCGAAGTGAGAACAAGCGAGCCGATGCGTTGTCTAAGCTCGCGTCGAATTTCAAATCAAAGAGGAAAGTTACGGTTGAGATGCTAGCGGAACGGAGCTATAACGAGGTCGATGTGCAGCCCGTGGTTCGAGGATCGACCTGGATGGACCCAATAGCACTATTCTTAAAAGATGGAGTGCTCCCACCGATAAATCTCAAGCCGGGAAAATCCGACTTCAAGCCTCCAGTGCGCTCTTTTCGATTATGTGCTTTATCGAAAATCATTTGTAACTCCTTGGATGCGATGTGCATCGGAAGAAGAGGGCTTATCTCGCTTGAAGAGATACACGAGGATCTGTGGTAATCATTGCGGAGCTCGAATGTTGGCGAAAAGTGCAAAGCGGCGGGATATTTCGGCCGTCGATGCAAAAAGATCTGAGTCGATTGGTAATGAGTTGCAGAGCTTGCCAGGTACACGATGTGGTAACTCATCAGCAAGCGCGGGAAATGAATGCCATCGAGTCTGTATGGCCATTTGATGAATGGGGAGTCGATATAGTCGGACCTCTACCTCGAGCTCCGGGGAATTTCAAATACGTCGTCGTTGCGGTTGATTATTTTACTAAATGGGTCGAGGCTAAAGCTCTTCATCGACATCGTGGCTCAAACCATCAAAAATTTCTATGGGAGAATATTTTGTGCGAGTTCGAATTCCAAAGTATCTAATCTCGGACAACGGGACTCGGTTTCTTGATGATAGAGTGCGAATTGGTTGAAAGAATTCAGGATCGAGCACGCGAACGACGTCGATGGCTCGACCTCATCCAATGGGCGGTCGAATGTACAAAACAGCGAGATCAAGTTTGGTTTGAAGAAGCGATTGGAAGATGAAGGCCGAGATTGGGCGGCTTCGATTACCCAAGATATTGTGGTCATATCGCACAAAGACCCAACTCAAAGAACCCAAGAAACTCCTTTTGCCATGGCCTATGGATGTGAAGCCGCGATACTGCGCAGAGATCGGACTAGCATCGCCTCGGGTTTTAGCTTATAATGTCGAAACCAATCTTTGCCGATCTAAGAGAAGAAAAGACAATGTTGAAGAGAAGAGGAAATGGCGGCGTATCGGATGGCCGATTATAAAGAAAAGATTTCTCAATATTACAACGCGAGGGTGAAGTACAAGTATTTCCAAGTAGAGACCTCGTATTGAGAAAAATGAAGCCGACAAGCGAGGACCCAATAGGCAAGCTCGAGCCGAATTGGGAAGGTCCGTATAAAATCTTGAAGGTGCACCCTAAGGGGTCATATCAGTTGGGCAGGTCGGATGGAAGCACAGTCCCTCGAACTTGGCATGCCACCAACCTCAGAAAATATTATGTTTAAATTGTTTTATACTTTTCATGACTTTTGTAGTTCTACTTTCATCAGTTGTAATAGGTCGATATGACATGGTGTTGCGATTCCTTTTATAAAATATGTTTTCTTTTCCTTTTTAATTACGCTTACATATGCAAGACCGTATGAAAAGAAAAAGGGGGCGATGAAAAGCGCGATGTCGACCAAGACATCAATTTTCCGACCCGAACAACTCGACAATGTATGGTGAAAAAAGCCAAGTCATTGACAGTGCTTAAGTCACCTCGAGACGATTAAGCTGAAAGATATAGTGAATAAAGCCAAGTCACTGACAATGCTTATATCACTCCCGACATGCTAGTAAGCTACGATGCTAAGCAGTCGGCGGATTTAAAACAATATAGTGAATAAAGCCAAGTCACTGACAATGCTTATATCACTTCCGACATGCCAGTAAGCCACGATGCTAAGCAGTCGGAGGATCCCACGATGGATCCTTAACTCGGCTCGATCATAAGCACCACGATGTGCCCGATCAAAAGCAGAGTAGTCGAATCGAGCTCCGACCCAAAAGCCAAGTCAAGCCAACAAGGCAAGGACAATGCTAGGTCGACTCATACTCAAGTGTACCAGGAGTCATGAACTCCTACTACACTTCGAGGGGCCAGCAGACAGCAGGGGAATTAAGTCCGAAGGACTACACCCCATATGGCAACATTTTCAAGGGAATTAAGTTCAAAAGGACTACACCCTAAACAAACAATCAACAAGAAACAAAAGATATTCAGTGAAAAGCATAGTGATGATTCAAATTCAAAGATCAAAATGCAAATTAAAATGTCAAGTCTATGGGATCGAAATGACCAAATACAAGTTTAGACAAATAAAAATGTAAATGTTATTACAACCAGATCGAATAAGAAAAGTTCAATAAAAAGACGACAAGGGAAGAGCATCAGGCAGAAGGCTGGTTTGAAGTCGAAGCATCGGGATCGACCTGTTCCTCTAACTCGGCGTTCACTTCACGGCTCCTCTCCAGGGTGGGACCACGTACTTGTTATAAAGAGACACGCCACCTTGAAATCGTGATATATCGGCCATATCGGGAATGGACTCGGTCGTATAAAAGGCTTTGCCGATGCTATTGACCTCGAAGTCGTGGATTTACCATCTTGACTTCGTCCAAAGGCGCTTGAAAACCCTTCATGGCCTGACTCATCGTGAGCGCCAGTCGTTATCAAACTCGTCGACGTCAGGAAATCCTTCTTAGCCGCTTGGCGGGTCGTGAAGCTTATCGACCTCGAATGAAGATCGTCTCGAGCCTTGGTAGAGCGACCACTCGGCTACGGTCCGATCCAAACGACTTCACCGCCGCCGACTCTGCATCTCTGACAGTGTCTTCTCGTGCCTTAGACAGATCCGACTCGATTTGACGCCTATCGTCCAACTTATTGGCTTTAGCTTTCGACTTCTCGAGATCCGATGTCGACTTAGCAATTGTCTCCTTCTCGCTTCCTCTAAAGCCGCCGAGGAGACTCGATTCTATTTAACGCCACTTTCGCGGCCAGACGCGTCTGCAAAAGGGAAACATTGTTAACTTCGAAGTCAGACAAAACCTTGAAGATGCAAGGAAATTAAGGAAGACTCACCACTCGTTGACTCTTCATGATAAGGTCGTGTAGCTCCTCTGGAGTCATGCCCTCCATCTCCGCTTTCGCTCATCTCGGGGATCGCCTCAGTAGATTTTGGTGGAGCAAGGTTACGGGTCTCCTTCCCGACCCCATGTCTCACCTCGGATGTTTTATGGCGTTTTCTCGAGACGAAGTCATCTTCGGTCAGCTCTACAACGTTGGCCTCGTCGGGCTGACTCCTTAGGATCTCGGATGCCTGGGCCGGAGTAGAAGAACGAGTCGTACCCGCTTTGTCCGCCGGATGTACCGAGGAAGGCTTCTTCGACTGATGCCGGCCGGTTCTGGATTGTGCGGGATCTACCTTTTTGGGTCGGGCATCTTTCCAATCGCCTCTAGCCTTGCAAAGTGTTCCACTGCGAACAAGAGATAGGTCGACGTTAAAACAAAGATTAAAATTCTAGAAAATACAAGTACAACAAGTTCAGCGAGCGAATAAGTCGCCACGCAAAACTTCGAACATCCTCATCGAGTTCCGTATAAGCGCTGGGCTGCCCGTCTCGATGTCGAAGAACGGATATAGAGAATGTAGGTTCCGAGTCGCAACATCGGGATGAGCGCACTCGATGATCGCACACTCGCTGGGAACATCCGATTTGAGCCGATCATGCCATTTTTGCGGTCTCTGGAACCAAGTATGTATGTCGATGTCAATCAGACCATGTCGAATAAAGAAAAAGTTGGGTTTCCAGTCGCCACGGGGCGAGATCACCTTCCTCACGAACTCCGATGCCAGGGACGCTTACAAATGTATACCATCCCACGTCTTGTAAACTCGCCAAGGCAAAGTACTGGCGGAATAGTCGAACCGAGAATTCAACCTTGGCGATTCGACACGCCAGCGCGAAACCCATTACGCTCCTGATCCCATTGGGAGCGAGCTGAGTGATGCAGATCTTGTAGTGTTGAAGAACTGCAATCAGACACGGGTCGAAGGGGAATCTTAATCCTCTCTCAATTGCACCTCATATATGGCACAAAACCCAAGGGAGGGTCGCGATGCGAATCGGTGTCGATCGTGTGACACTTTAATGTGGTTAAAGCGAGTAGGGATTCCATATCTCAAACAGATCGCCTTGGCTTTCTCTCGGCGTTAGGTTTGACACACACCCGTATGGTCCTGGCCTTGCATCCTGGTTTTGGCGCCGGCAACAGTCGAGATGATTCAACGGGTCGAGGGGATGCCTCCCGCTCTCCTCTCCTCTCCTTCTTCTCCGGCTCTCTTTCACCGGAAGCGGTTGGGTTCTCGAAATTGTTTCTTCCGCCGATTCTACCCAGGTTTCAACAATCTCCTCTCTATTTTGGGAGTCGCTATCACTACTGTAGACATGGACTTAAGGAGAAGATGCAGAAATAAAAATAAGAAGGAGAATTTGAGTGAGTTTAGGGCTTACTTGAACTTTCGGCTAGAAACCTAAACTCATTGAAGATTAAAATGACGAATGGAAAACGCCAAGCTCTTGGACTCCTTTTATGCGTGTGAATTTTTGCAAATGATTTGAAAGGGTGGAGATTGTGGGCGCTTATAGGATACATAACGCGAGAATCAAGGGTAGTGGACCGCATAAACGCCGTTTCCTGGCACCCATTAATGCAAGTGCACAAGATGACGTCATCCTACGACGGCTAGATCGGGTAGGTAGGGCCGGTGCGTTCCCGCCTAAAGAAGACCACGTGTCGAGAGGGTTTTTTTAATTTCCAGATCCGATCTCAAAGACTCGAGATGAGCTTCACTCCGATCCTGGGGCTTATGATGATACGAGGATTCGCTTCCTCCACGTAGAATTATTCCATTGGTCCAGCTGGCATGTAGAAAAGTCCAAATATATTATCCGCCTCGAGTCGGAGAAGAGACATACCTCGAGATCGTGGCCCAGGGAAGATTCCACAAGTACTTGGACTCGGACGCTCACCTCGGACCACCTCGAGTCGATATCGTGATCCTTGGCCCGAGACCCCGGGCCCACATCCACAGGTTTCTTGGACAAGGAGGCAAGGCCCATTTAAGGGTATTTACGTCAATAGACCCAAATGCCACCTAATTTTAGGGCGGGAAGAAGACACGTGCTTATAAATACATACCTCAGAATCTACGTAGCGCTGATTCGCGGAATTTCACACAGAGATCGTAGAGCGAATCCAAGATACATTCTTGACTCAAATGCATAATACACCAAAAACACCATCTTTTACTCATATTTAGCCATCTCGATCTCTTACAATTTCATCATCCTGATTGCGACGCGCCAATTCACCTGGAGGTGCGTTATTTAAGATCGTCATTATCCGACAAAATTACAAGGTCTCAGTATTTCAATCAGATGTATGCGGTGACATCAATGCTACTTCATTAATATGCAATGACATCAAGTCAAATAGCTTTCCAATTGATAATGGTATCCACTCAACTTGCTCCATCAATTTAGCTTGAAGATCAAAAACTTTTACTACTCCACAATCTTCAATTATTGCAGCTATTTTCATGAGACTTAGCTACAATTTAAAATATGGGTTCATCTACGACACCAATTCTCAACACAAAAAGGACAAAAGAGAAATAAAATAAAAGGAAATGCATAATTTTCAATTGTACCTTCACTTTTCAATGTCTACTTTAAAAAGACAACCTGATATTAACACTGCAGATACATGACTCAAAAGGATTTAGCCAAGCTTTATGAACAGCAGCAGGTTTGCAACAGCATGTTAGAGAGGTATGCAATAGGTTCACTGATGATTTAATATGGCAGAATTAATTCTCCAACAAAGTAGGTGCAATGCAGATTCAAGATACAACAGATGCAGACTTCACAAAAGCAGCAGGGATGAATGAACAACAAGTTTGATGCACAGATATTCAGCAGCAAATCGGAAAATGAATGCTCAAATCAATCATCAAATTAGCGGCAAGATAACCCTTTCTTATTTGAACCTTTCACAAAAAAATTAACCACAAGATCAGGCAGCTATTAAGTTCAAATCAGTGTAATCAAAAACGATATTAACTCAAAAAAAGGAAATACGAAGCTTCCCTAAAATAGTTGAGATTCGAGCAATAAAGATTCGATTTTGATCACGTGCTGAGGATGAGAACATGCCATTTCATCAACGGGTAAGAGTTGGAGGTGGCTAATTCCTCACGACGACGGTCCCAGTACCACTTGATGTAGACGTGTAGAAGGAAAATGAAGAACAACACTAGAAAAAGCACTAACACAGCTAATTTTTTTTCTGAAACAAAGTAAAAAAAGTTCAGATCTTTGAGCTTCAAAGCTTGGTTTCTTTTCAAAATCTTTGTAGTCACCCCGCAGAAAAGCTCACCGCATCGGCACCTAAATCCCGTCAACTCCAACCTTCCTCCGGCAACCGGAGCATCTATTCACCTCTCTATTCACCACCACCACCACCGGCAGCTGAACAAACGTTCCTTCTTTTACCTCATCATCAATACCTGCGATCGAGCATTATCTTTTCAGATCTCGACTCGATACACCTCGATCTGACGTTCTCTCCGGCGAAGACCTCGATCTAGGTGATTTCACTCCGAGCTTGTTAGATCCGGAAGTAGAGGCAAAATTGGACAAATAATTGAAATCGCCCTTATAACTAGTGATCTTTTAAATGCTGTCCCTGCGCGCTGCTTAAGTCCCAAAACACGTCCTTATAACAAATAACACTTAATTATATCCGATGACTAAAGCATTATGTCAACTTCTTAATATGTGTGTCTTTATTAACTAGATCAGCTAAATCTCAACCGAAGAGTATAGAATAGCCATAGTAGTATTATCATTGATGAGATATTTAATCAGGTTAAAGATATAGTTCTTTAAGTTAAAAATAAAATAAAGATATAACTCTATTCTTTTTTTAGGGAAAACAAAATTTTATTAATCAACATTTGTCAAACAAGTGGTCAAAATGTCACTAGGGACGAACCTCCCCACGATGCCGGAGCAGTAAGTAACAAAACATGCCTAGCTGGAAGACGCGGGATCATTCCCCGAACAAAATCAAAGGAAATTAAAAAGCAAAGCTGGGTAACGGTGCCAAACAATCCTGCACTAAACATCCTAGGGCAGTAAGGTCCTCCAGCGGTCGGCGGAGACACGGGACACATGCCAAACAATCACTCTCTACCACTAGCCGTTGGATCCCTAAATGCCTCGCTTCCTCCAACGCTAAGAAGATGGCCTTCAGCTCTATGAACTCCACCGGGTCCCCTGTATCAAAATGATATGTAAAGGAGTGCAAAACAGAGCCAGATGAGTCCCGAAAGATGACCCTAACACCCGCACCCACCTCAGCCACAGAGGTATCCACATTACTCTTAATCTCCCCAGCCAACGGATTCACCCACCGACTAGCCAGATGTTGCAGCGAGGCCGGCACCCGAAAGATCGCCATGGCCACCACGAACACAGCCGACGCCTCTAAAGACTGTGTACAAACCGTAGAGACATGAATTGGCCGGTCATCAAACACATCAGAACATCATGCCTTCCAAATTCCACATATGAGTGACACAAATCGTGAGGCGTCATGAACAACCTGATCATCAAGAAGCCTCATAAGAAAATCCGGAAAAGAGGATGAACGGAAACGTCCTAAAATCCCATAACATGGCGGTGCCCGCCAGATCGTGGTCCGCCATCTCTCACTCAAACAACACATGTCACATGGTTTCAATAGTATCTCCACACACCAAACAGATACCATCTCACATATGCCGCCTCATCAACCCCTCGACCAATCGCTAAAAATCAGTGCAGCATCTCCACAAAAAGTTCTGAATACGCGGCTTCAAATGGAGCTGCCAACAACTCCTCCAAACCCTATCAATCCCTACAGATGTGCACGGCCCTGCCACTGAATATGGCCTATAAAGAGATAAAGCAAGAAAGTATCCAGACATGACAAAATCGGCGCCCTTACGGTCATTGTGCCAGATTCTCCTATCCAGATGCCCTCTTAGGGATATGGTACGTGGTCTCTAAAATAGCCTTAGACTCCCATGGCCGTATTTGGAATGAATAACTCTGAAACCATATAATCCAAAGGAAGCTGATTGAATTTTTCTAGGTGTCCAATATTACCGGCAAATGTACCGGGTCAATTGTACTCTAGTAAGTGGTCAAGGTTGTATCCCACAAGGATTGTGAGGTTAAGTACCAAAGAGCTATATTATTTTGGTCTAAGGTCACAAAGGACAAGTGTTTAAAGGTTCTAATGATCAAGCTAGTAAGCTCAATCAACTACAACTAAAAACGGGTGTTCAAATTATAAAAAACCTGGCCAAGACAATGCAAGGATCAAGTATATCTCTACTAGTATCATAGGAATGAACAACCTACCAACCTTCAAATGGTGTTCAAATGTGTGTTATCTGTGCACCCCTAAGCTAACAATTCCCCCTCATACGATTGTCCGGAATTACTCCATGCCTCATCATTGGTCTAAGAACCCTAGACCTAATGATACAACATTATAAAGTTCTTGGATGCAATGAATGAACAATAATCCCCGGAGGAGAAGCCGAGTTCCACTCAAGGTCGATTTTACCTTCCAGTTTTCCTATCCTTTTTCCCACACAAGGCTTCTCTTTTCGGACTCAACAAGGTGTGTGTGTGTGTGTGTGTGTGTGTGTGTGTGTGTGTGTGTGTGTGTGTGTGTGTGTGTGTGTGTGTGTGTGTGTGTGTGTGTGTGTGTGTGTGTGTGTGTGTGTGTGTGCAAGTGTTAGTTAATTACTCCAACACCAAAAAGAAATACAATGCAAATAGGAAAAGTTAACAACACATGAAGCCATGAAATATGAACTAACATTCCCAAACAACTAATAGATATAGATAACTATCACAAATACATCGTCTTGGCTAGTAAGAAAACTAGCCACTCATAGCTATGAAATCCAGCATGTCAAGAATGGAATTCATATCTATGACAACAAATAAGTCCCAAGTACAGGCTAATAATTCACCCAACCAAAAGCTATGAACTTCAAGAGGGAAACTTGCATTCAATAGTAGAAAATCTCCAATGGAATTTACCCCAGAAGATGGAAACTTGGTTTCAATCAAAGATTCTAGAAATCAAAAGTAATAATTCTCAATGTTTAAAAGTGGAATTAGATGTTAAACGGTGGTGGATTTTGGCTAGAAGATTGAGGTGTCTTCAAGTTTAAGGTTGGAGGAATGAAAAGATATGGTTCAAAAATTAAATGCCCAACTTAAATGAGCCATCTGCACACATTGGTCTCGGACAAAGGTAATTTAGATGGAGCCAATTGTCACCAAAATATCTCTCACTACCGCCGCCAACGTTAGCGAGCCAAAAAATAAGTTGGCTCCGCCAACCTTCAAAGCGCTTCAAGAAATGGCAATAACTTGACTTGTAGACCTCCGATTGATGTGATTCAAGATGCGTTGGAAAGCTCGCTTCTTGATATATAACTCTCATGAAAAAACTTATCCATAAAATGCATCCAAAGGGTTTCAAATGTCCATTGAAGGTATGCTACGGTAGAAGCATTAAAGACAAATGACCCGCTTTGAATTCGATAGCTTCCGGCTTACTCTTCTAGCTTTTAAAAGGCGTGTTTATGCTCAACACGTGTCATCACTAGGGGTCTTGGTAAACCTATAATCCCGTGATAAATCACCAAAACTCCAAGCGTAATCCCAAACGACGCCGGTTACAATAACCGCACAGAACTATCAAAATAATAAATTTAATATAATAATTAATGTCTACATATTTGGATAAAACTAAGAAAATAATGTCTCAATTTGATACGAAAACATCAATAAATGTATGAGAAATAGGGATAAAATATCATGAAATGTATCATCTAGTTGACTTACATCAGAAGCTCATGCCCCGGATAAAGTATACGTAACGAAGGCTGTAGACTCGTCCAAGCATCATAAAAGATGAAGACCGAATCTCCATCTCCCACTCGCCTCACCGTAGCTGCTAATAAAATGACCTCGACCCTCAAGGATACTGCTCTAAAGAAATGATGCCTGGGCCTCCACTCTGGCTACTAAAATGGTACTGTCCTCAAAATACTTTGCATGCAAGACTTGTGTTGCTAGCAAGCCCGGGTTAGTGAGGATCCGCCAGGACTTTTTGACAATAAGGCCAAATGAAAACACTCCAAATATCGAAACCCCAGATTCTTTGGAAGACAACAAGCCTCCTAGTTCTTCCAATGTACACGCCACTTATTTTTCGTATCTCCCCGAAAAATCCCCGGATCACGTTCTCGAGATTTAGAATCAGGGTTGTGGGAAGCTTGAAACACTGCATAATGTACGTAGGGATGGCCTGCATAGCTGATTTGATGAAGACCTCCTTCCTAGCCGGCGAGAGCAGCTTGTCCTTCCAACCCGCCATCTTTTTACCAATCTTATCCCGTAGGAACTCGAACACCCGTCGCTTGTTCCGACCCATCATATAGGGCCACTCTAAATACTTTTCTGACCCATCTCCTTACAGGATCTCAGAGTATATCGTACACCGCATCGTGCTCCGTGATCGTAAAGCCCTTCAAAAATATAAGTTTGGATTTGTGAAAATTTATTGCCTCGCCCGTGATAGAGCCTCATTCCCAAAGAACAACTCCGCCGCATCTCCACTGCCTGTCTAAAATCTCAAAGAACACCATGCCACCGTCCGCAAAGAGCAAATGCAATACATCAACCTCCTCCAATCTACCAAAGTGAATGCCTCAAAGTGATCCCCTCATAACATAGTCATCAAGGAAAGCCGTAAACCTTCAGCACAGATGATGAATAGAAAAGATGATAACGGATTCCCCTGCTGGATAGCTCGGGTTGGGGCAATTCTCCTACTGGGCTTCCCATTAATTAGGACACGAAAGGAAGCAGTCGACACACAACGCCTAACCAAATCAATGAACGTAGGAGGAAATTGCATGCGCTCCATAACCCGCCAGAGGTACTGCAAATCTACTTTATCGTAGGCCTTGTCCGTATACAATTTCAATGCTGCATGATTATCACATCCCTGTGCACCCACCTTAAAATAATGGAAAGCTTCAAAGGCAACAATCACATTATCCGTTTTAAGATAACCCGACACGTACGCACTCTGATTCCCCGAGATAACGTCCCCGATCACTCCTCTAAGCCGATTAATAATCGGTATTAATATGAATAGACTATTAAAAATCACGTGTCTTCAGCCTTATTAATATGTATTTCAGATTGAATCACTTATATAATAAGTGTTATTAATTATGATGTATGATTGTCCTTTAATTGGATGTCATCATAATGTTACGATGTGGATTATTATATTTTCACATTATATGTTGTACTTCAAAGTGAGATGCTTGTACGGTAAAGATTAGATGTCATTATGAGTTGTGCATAGATTAGTTGGTTCAAGATATTCATTGTTCTTAGTGGTAAGAATTAATATTTGAAAATGACAATATCATGAAATTGATTTGTTTTATTCTCAAAATCTTTGTAAAGTGGAAATAAAATTTAGAGAAAACATTATGTTTTCAATAAGATACATTAGTCGCTTATATTTGAGACACAATTAAGGAAAAATAATATATTAATTTTTTTGAAGAGGAACAAGCATACCTTTATTTAATCAATGTCCGAGTTACAAGCCGTCATAACGCAAAGTGGGAGGGAAAAGGTCCACAAACTACACAACCAACTAAGTTGAGACATTCCTTAGCTAAAAAATAAGTAGAGACATTTCTCTCTCATTTAATAAAGGAAAAATATGCTGAGACAAAGCAAGATACTAAAGAACAACAATCATCTATTGTACTGCCCACTAGAGATAAATATTGGTTCATATCAATGTTGAAAGCAAAAGTTACCCAAAACAACACTAAGCTGGAATAGAACCACGCATTATGTTGCAGCTCATGGAAACAAGGCACAAGTCAAGACTGATTCCCAAGTGCAGCAGTTCAAACCAAATACAAAGTTCATATAGGCATTTGGTCGAAAACTTAGGCTAGAAAGCAGTTGAAAGTTGTTAGTAGTAAATTGAGCTATTAATTGATTAGGTGGTTAATTAGCGGTTGTAGGTGTACATGTACAACGCTAATTGAAGTCTGGAATCGCCAATTTGTATCAATTTTCTTAGAATGAGAAAAATCAAACTTTCTTTCATTTTCCTGCTCGTTTTCTGTTTTTGAATTTTTTTCATCTTCTTCATTGATCTTCTGCTATTTCTTTCAATTTCTTCACTTTTTCAACATGGTTTCAAAGCATGCTTAATCCAGCTGCTAATTATCAAGTCTAGTAACTTGCTTTCTTGTTCTCAGTTTGTGGTGTGGGCCTTCAATCTTCTTTCTTATTTTCTTTCAGTTGTTGAAACTTCTTGCAGTGGTAGGGTCGGAAGCAACATGAGATGGGGATGTTAACCCTTATCATATCCATCCTGAGGAGAATCCTAATGTGGTGATTGTGCAACCCGCTCTTAAAGGAGTTGAAAATTATCATTGTTGGAAAAGAGCCATTTTCTATGGTGTTGTCCATGAAAGGCAAATTGAAGTTTGTTGATGGCACATTGCCTAAGCCTCTAGAAACCGATAAGCACATTGAAGTCTGGTGCCACTGCAATGACATGGTATCCTAATGGCTTGTTAATTCCTTACATCCTTCATTCTCTCAAAGTGTGTTCTAGTTGACCACAACAATGGTGATATGGCTAGAAGATGATCATGGATTTGGGACCGAAATGCATATCGCTTTGTCCAGCCTTGAGGAAGAGATTTATGCTACAAAGCAAGGTACATTGTCTGTTACTCAATATTTTACAAAGCTAAAGAGTTTGTGGGATCAGTTGTTGATTCCAAGGCCCACACCACCCTCCACTTGTACTGCCTTACCTGTCTATAGGGAACAAAATGAGACAGCCTATGTTCTTAGATTTCTAAAAAGGTTAAATGGTCTTTTTATTAATGCAAAATCTCAATTTTTGATGGCCAAACCTATGCGAGATATTAGAAATGTCTTTAACATAGCCTTACAACATGAAAGCCAACTTATTTACTCGGATATCTGAGCAGAAAAGGCCATTCTGAGTGCACAAACTTCTAGTTTTATACAAGATGTTCAAGAATCTTTTTCTTAGGCAACTCCGACCAATGCATTTTATGGAAGTGGTGGAGTTAGGAATGTACTGGTAGAAGGTTTTAAGGAATTCAAAGAAACTCCAAAGGCACTTATTATGGAAGGGGAAGACCATCTTGTTGATAAGTTCTATAAAAGCATGGTTGCCCTAATGGATCTAAAAGCGCAAAGGCAAAGGTCAAATTCAGGCCAATCATATCGATCTAGATCAAAGGTTTATTCCTAGTGAGGATGATTTGGTTGAAACTCCTCAGGTGAGTCTTGATTCACAAAGAACAGAATCTGTGCATCCCACTATGACTAGATCTCAATATGATCATATTATGGAAATGCTAAGGAATGTGCATATTTCGAATCTAATAAGCGGTAATCAAGCAATGGAACTTATCGCAAATGTTCATGCTTCTTCTTCCTCTTCAAGTACTATCTATGATTGGATAGTAGATTTTGGTGCCATTGATCATGTGATTTATTCTCATCTTTTAATGATTAATCATAAACTTGTACTTGGACTTATTACCTTACCCACTGGTACACATACTAAAGTTACTCACATAGGCCATGTAAGGATAAACAAAGATCTAGTGCTAGATAATGTTCTTTGTGTTCCTTATTTCACTTACAATCTTTTATCTGTCAGAAGATAAACTAATGGGAATATATATTCTTTGTCTTTTGGAGCTAATGGCTGCATTGTGTAGGAAAATACCTTGAGAAAGATGATTGGTTCAGCTGAACTTATCTAAGGCTTATACAATTTGTAATCAAATTCTACTAATTCTATTCCTATTGCACCTATTACTTGTACCTCTATTGTGATCCCTGATTCTTTACTATGGAATTACAGACTTGGAGATCCTTCCAAGCAAAAGGCTTCAAACACTACACAAAATTTACACCTATCGTACACTCATCTTTAGATGCTAGTTGTCATATATGTCCTTTTTCTAAACAAAAGAGACATAGTTTTCCACAGTGATTATGTTGCTCTTAGTCCTTTTGATTTGTTGCATTTAGACATTTGGGGGCCAAACAGATATTGTACAAATAATGGTGAATACTATATTTTGACCAATGTTGATGATTGCACCAGATTTCTTTGGGTGCATTTGAGAAAAACTATGTCTGAAACAAGGTCCTTACTTCAAACCGTTTGTAATACTGTCTATACTCAACATAATAAGCATATAAAGAATATCATATCAGAAAATGGACTTGAATTTAAAATGGATGATTTCTATGCACAAAAGGGTATTATACATGAAACCTCTTGTGTGTGTCCACAAGAAAATGGTGTGGTGGAAAGAAAGCACCAACACTTGTTAAATGTGGCTAGGGCACTTAGAATTCAGTCTGGTCTTTCTATGTCTTATTGGGGTGCTACTATGTTGATTAATAATACCCCAACCCACATACTTAAAGAGCAGGCACCTTATTTTATATTATATGGGAAGCAACCTGTTTACTCAGATCTAAAGGTTTTTGGATGTTTGGCTTATGCAAGTATTGTCTCTCAAGGCAGAGGGAAATTTGATAGTAGGTAGGAGTAGAAGGTGTGTTTATCTAGGAAACCCTCATCGTACAAAAGGATACACACTGCTTGATCTTTAAACCAGGGAGTTTTTATGTCAGAGATGTAGTTTCATGAAACTACTTTTCCATTTCTTGATAATGAGCCTTGGACTAATGGTCAATATATATTACCGCCTACATTCCAAAATGTCAATTCGACATGCTCAAGAAGGAATCTAAGGATCCTCTTTACACATCAATGCAGAGATCCAGTGTGATGCGGTTGTGATGCATTAGAAGAATTGTCACTCTTGTTGTCAATCCGCCATTGAGAATGTGAACAAGGGAAAGGAAACTACATGTGTATGTACAAGACTATTAGACAAGTTAGGAGTTGTTATTACTACATCTCACGCTCTAGACAGTTTTTTTCTTATAACAACTTATTAGACTCCTATAAGGATTTTTCTTGCAATTTATCTACTGATCAAGAACCTAAAACTTATTCAGAAGCTTCTACAGATGCAAATTGGCAGAAATCCATGAAAGAAGAGTTAGAGGCTTTACATAAGACACATACTTGGTCCATCGTCCCACAACCCAAAATTAAGAAACCTATTGGGTGTAAATGGGTTTACATGATAAAAAGAAAAGTAGATGGAACAGTAGATAGATACAAGGCATGGCTTGTGGCAAATGGATATACTCAAACAGAGGGTATAGATTTCCTAGAAACCTTCTCTCATGTAGCTAAAATGTCAACAATCAAATTGTTCTTAAGTTTGGCATCCATAAACAAGTGGCATTTACAACAAAAAGGATGTTAACACAACATTTCTCCATAGGATATGATAAAGAACTCTACATGAGGTCACCTCCAGTCTTCCACTTTCATCACCTAACCTGGTGTGCAGACAAACAAAGTCCTTTTATGGATTAAGGCAAGCAAGCAAGCAATGGAATGCCAAACTCACCGATGCTCTAACAAAAGAAGATTATACACAGTCTAAACATGATCACCGCCTATTCACTAAAGGGCAAGGCTCTACATTCATTGCCTTTCTTGTATGAGTGGATGATATAGTGGCGTGCGCGCTTCAAATATGCAAGAAATTCAAAACCTAAACGACCTCCTACACAATGCTTTCATAATAAAAGATCCGTAATGGCTTAAAATACTTTCTGGGCTATGAAATAGCTAGGTCAGAAGTTGGGATTCTTATAGATCAAAGAAAACATTGCTTTTTTTTACTCCAAGAATTTGGTTATATGGGGGGGGCAAAGCCTTCAAGTATTCCCAAAGATCACAAAACAAAGTTAGAACCAAAAGATTCACCTTTTCTTGCTAACAACACATATTACGTAAGTTTGGTAGGCAAACTACTTATCTTAGTAAAAGCGCACTGCACATTACTTATCATGTTCAAAGAATTAAGCCAAAGTGTCCTATTGAAAATCATATATTGTTGCAGCTCATAAGCTTCTAAGATTTCTTAAGACTACCTGTGTCAAGGCTTGTTTCATTCCTTCTATTGGCAAATCCAATTTTGAAGGCCTTTAGTGATTCTGATTGGGCAAGGTGATATACTAAAACAAGAAGGTTAGTCACTGTTACACACAGTTTTTCTAGGGATTCCTTAATCTCTTGGAAAAGTAAGAAGCAAACAAAGATAGTAGAAGTAGTTCAGAGGCTGAATATAGGGCTATGGCCCTCACAACCTGTGAAATACAGTGGCTCATCTATGTGCTGTCAGATTTTCAAATCAAACACACACATAAGTGGTTCCTAAGTTACAACAAGAGTGTTACATACATTGTAGAAAATCCTATATTCCATGAAAGAACCAAACATATAGAGATAGATTGTCATTTTTTAAGGGAGAAGTATCAAGAGAAAGTCCTAATTCCACTACCAGTTGGAACTGAAGATAATCTTCCAGACATCTTGACAAAACCAGTTGATAAAGCTACTTTTTGCATATTGTTACCTAGATATCCTACCAAAAACATCTTTACAGCTCATGGAAATTCTAGCACAAATCAAGGTTGATTCCAAGTTGTACTTGGTCCAAACTCCAGCTTGAGGGGGGGCATGTTGCAGCTCATGGAAACAAGGCACAAGTCAAGACTGATTCCCAAGTGCAGCAGTTCAAACCAAATCCTAAGTTCATATAGTTATTTGGTCGAACAATCAGGCTAGAAAGCAGTTATAAGTTGTTAGTAGTTAATTGAGATGTTGTAACTGATTAGGTGGTTAATTAGCACTTATAGGTGTATATATAATGTGCTAATCGGAGTCTGGAATCACCAACTTGTATCAATTTTCTTAGAATGAACAAGATCAAACTTTCTTTCATTGTCCCGCTCGTTTTCTGTATTTGAATTTGTTCATCTGCTTCATTGATCTTCTGTGACTTTTTCAACACATTATGTTTGGGAGCATCCCAAACCTTAAACCCCCCATTTTTGTTGGGAAAAAAATCTCTAGAGCAACACCAAATTTTACACGTAACCTTTCCCCAAATTTGATGTCGGATTTTATTTTTTCTTAACTTTGGTGTTGGGAAAATATGGTGTAGGATGATTGAAAATGGTAGAAGATATTTGACGTAGAATTTACATCATTTTTGTGAAAATGGGTAAAGAAATAAATGAAAGCATTAGAGATTGTCTTAACTGCATTTCACCAAACTTATCATTTTAAGAGCACATGCAATAATAACACCTTTCAATGTGAATTTGCCTCAAAAGACTACAAAATTGTCTACATGGCCACAATATCTTTTTTTTACCACATTGTGAACTACTCCCTCCGTTCCATAATAACTGAGGCAGTTGTCAAAACAAATTGTTCTATAATAACTGAGGCAAAATATTTTTCAAAACAACATTTATTGCTAATTTTCCTATTTTACCCTTATTTAATATTAGGGTAGAAGTTAAAAAGAGGAATGCATTAATTGTATTATAGTGATTTTTTAGTCATTACATCTGAAAAGTCATAGCATTAAATCACTTTCTTAATAAACGTGTTTTTGGCAACTGCCTCACATATTTTGGAACGGAGGGAGTACAATAATAAAAAAACCACACTCACTTTTATTATTAAAATAAGAGTTTCCCACCAATTTCAAGTTTGCAACAACTAACCATTAATAGATAGTCTGTTCATATTGTTCTCAGTTCTTTCATTTTATCCCATTTTGTAACAATATGTTCATATTTTTATCCATTTTAGACACAACTTTTTACTAAATAATGCACCAGTTTTCCCAAATAAACATAAAAATTTCAATATTGTTAAGAATCAAGCGCTTACCGTTGTACTAAAACCAATTGGTTCTAGTAAAGGTGCTACTATATTTCTTTATCATTTAAGAATGTGGGCAATCTGTCCCAACATCCCCCCTCAAGTGTGGGCAATCTGTCCAACACTTGCACAATTTTTTTTTCAAGAGTGTTGGCAATCTGTCCCAACACCCCCTCAAGTGTGGGAAATCTGTCTCAACACTTGCACAATTTTTTTTTAATAATGTTCCAACCAGGGTTCGATCCTGTGACATCTGGCTCTGATACCATGTTAAGAATCAAGCGCTTACCGTTGTACTAAAACCAATTCGTTCTAGTAAAGGTGCTACTATATTTCTTTATCATTTAAGAGTGTGGGCAATCTGACCAAACAAATACACCAAAAATCTGGCATCAAATACACAAAATTATAATTTATGGTTCCAACCACTCTTACACAGGGGCGGACGCAGGATCCCGGGTAAGGGGGGCGATACTATGGGCGAGTATAAATTTTTAGGGGGGGCAAAAAAAATACACAACATACATAATAGTGTGTTTTCCGGATCTAAGGGGGGGCGCTTGACCCCCCACCCCTCCTCTTAAATCCGCCCCTGCTCTTACATGATAAGAAAATAATTTTAAAAAAATAAAAATAATACAAACAACCATCTTCTCTGCCAGTTCGATTTACATCACAAAGGTAATGAAAGAAAATAGACATATTTTTTGTGAAAATAGTTTGGGATAATAAACCCACCTTTCTTTTGCAAAATTTCTTTAATGTAGCTCACAAATTGCCAAATGGACAAATTTTACGATCCACCTCAAAACCTAACTAAAATCTTGTCACTTCGAAACCCGCAAAAATCTTGACATAAACTAGGTTTATTCCATTGATGAAAAGGTCATTTCAAAATGATGTTGTGAAAAGTTTGAAGAATAGAATAGAGGAGGATTTATGAAGAGAAATATACTATGGTGAAAAATTGGGGAAAGAAACGGGGAGGAAATTTTGGGTGGAAGTTTCAGTTTTCTTTTTTATTAGTATTATATTAATTTGTTGTGGATATGGTAGTGGGTAGAACCACCACCGTCTTCACCATCTGCAATTAAAAATGACTTTTTCTTAACCTATTGTAAAATATTTTCATTGACCACATTGTCATTTTATAAAAAGTTATTATCCACAATGACATTTTTTAACCTATTGCATATGCTCAGTAAGTCAAAGTACTTTTTAGTAAATTATATGGAGAGTTGGGACAAGTACAAAATAGCTGTAAATCGGAATAAAGTTTGGTGTAAAGGATAAAAATATTTTAAAAAAATCTACTTTATCCTTAATTTAGCATGGAAAAAAAAATCCGCCACCAGTGCTTATCATTCATTAAAGGAAGAGTACATTTTTCCCTTGTTTTTAAATACTCGTATATTTCAATGTAGGCCTTGAAACATGTATAACTTTTCTTTTTTTTTTTTAGGGTCAGAGTCCATAAGGACAAGTTTTAAACTTAAATGGTTGAGAAAGACAGTCATTACATGTGTTACTATATTTTTGTACATGTGTTACTATATGTTTGTCCTTCTCAACCATTTTAGATTAAAACATGTCATTTACAAACTTTAACCTTTTTTTTTATCTTTAGGTAAACATTATTTTTACACTTCATTCGACACAGTTTTGACAAATTTATAAAAAAAAATACTACTGCCCTGATTTTCTTAACTTTAACTTTTTAAAATTTGCTTTGTTTTTATCATTTTTCCTTATCAATACAGCATTTATTATTTTTTCCTCATTTACCCTTCATTTCAATAACACAAATTTTGGTACAATTTTTTATGCACAAAGAATGAAGAGTATTTTTGTTATTGTACACTCTATTTCCGACACATTAATCATTTTCTTAATTTATGTGATTCTTCTCTCTCCGACAGTTAAAAAAAACGGAGGTAGTAATGATTTTCGACGAAGAATCAACTGTAATTTTTTTCTACAATAGTGTTAAAAAATGCTTAGCGAATCATGATCCGAAAATATCTTGCCGACACACTTATTTTTTTTGAACATTTATCATATTTGGATATTAAAGATGTACTTATTTAGTAAACATATACAAAATATGCAACACCGGTAATGGCGGCATATTGGTATTATCAGAGCAAGATGTGGAGAAGGTGTAATAGAAAATGAACAATGAACTGAAATATTGAGTTTATTAACTTTCAATCCCAGATGAGTTTACAATTGATCAATGATCATGTATATAAAGCCTAAAGCCATGCGGCTTGACCACAACTTTAAATAAAAGATAAGCTCTACTTCTAGATAATTTATCATTTATTTAAATAATGTCTATCACTTACTTAAGTAGTGCTTGATTTAAATAATGTCTATCACTTATTTAAATAATGCTTGAGATAAATACACCTAACTTAATCACCTTTTTCTCTTTGAACAAATAACCAAAGTGTCATCCTAGTCACCACTCCTTATCACTCCACACCTTATCACCCAAAGACATCATGTTTGTCGGATTTTGTGTGTTTTGTGTTGGTGCCTTGCATTACTTCCTCAAGAGCATTTTGAGCTGCAGTTGAATGTTTAATACCCTCCCTCAAAGTTGGCCCGGGGAGGAGGCCAAGTTTGGGCGAGCAGAAGATGAGGGTGGCTTTCGACATAGGTTTGGTGAAAATGTCGGCAACCTGAGCTGCAGTAGGGATGTGCTTGGTGACAAGTTGACCTCGGGCTACCTGTTCACGGACAAAATGGTAATCAAGCGCGATGTGTTTACTCCGAGCATGAAAGACAGGATTGACGGACAAGTAAAGGGCGCGGAGATTATCACAGTAAAGAACCGGCGGATGTTGGACTGGAAGACCTAGGTCGTTCAAGATGAAGGACAACCAGGTCAATTCAGCAGCGGTGTGAGCCATGGAGCGATATTCCGCTTCTGTGCTTGAGCGGGTGACTGTGTGTTGTTTTTTGGCGCACCAAGAAATCAAATTGGATCCCAGAAATGTGCAATATCCGGTGGTGGAGCGGCGGGTTAACGGGCAAACGCCCGGTCATCGCATCCGAGTAGGCAGAGAGTTGCAGAGAGCTATTGGAGGCGAGAGAGATGCCTTGGGAAATGGTCCCTTTAACAAAGCGAAGGATGCGGCGAACCCAGGTGAGATGATGAGTAGCAGGGGCTTGCATGAACTGAGAGACAAAGTTTACACTGGATGCTAGATCTGGTCGAGTAAGTGTGAGGTATTGTAGAGCTCCAACCAAGCTTCTGTACAGTCTGGGGTCTGCAAGAGGAACTGGTGTGTGTGGATGCTTCAATTTGGAGTCCAATGGGGTGGAAATTGGTTTACAGTCCAGCATCTGAGCTCGTTCAAGTATGGTGTGGGCATAATGAGACTGGGAAAGGTGTAGTCCAATGTTGGTGTGCTGAACTTGTACGCCAAGAAAATGGTGCAAAGGGCCTAAGTCCTTCATGGCAAACTCTTTGCTGAGGAGAGAGATGAAGGTGTCCACACATGATGCAGTTGAACCTGTCAAGAGGATATCATCTACATAGAGCAGCAAAACTAGCACTTGGTGGTTAGTTTGACAGATAAATAGAGATGGATCAGACAAGCTACATTTAAAGCCATAGCACAAGAGAAAGGTACTAAATCTATCAAACCAGGCCCTGGGGGCCTGTTTCAACCCATATAAAGCCCTATGTAGTTTGCAGACATGATTAGGGAATTGTCGATCAATCATACTAGGAGGTTGATCCATGTATATGTCTTCGTTGATATAACCATGTAAGAAAGCGTTTTTTACATCTAATTGCTTGATAGGCCAATTAGAATGTAGGGCAACACAGAGAACCAATCTGATGGTCCCTGGTTTGATTACAGGGGAGAAAGTTTCCAAATAGTCTATACCATCTATTTAATGATACCCTTTGGCCACAAGTCTGGCCTTAAGGCTATCTAGCATACCATCAGCCTTGAGTTTAGTTTTGAAAACCCATTTAGAGCCAATAATGTGCATGTGAGGTGTCTTAGGTACTAAGGTCCAAGTCTTATTGGTAGCTAGAGCAACTAGTTCTTCCAACATGGCATTTTTCCACCCAGGGTGTTTCAAGGCAGATTTGACTGAAGTAGGTTCTAGTGGAACATGTGTGTGTGGGGGAAATTTGAGGGCATATTTAGGATTGGGTTTGAAGATCCCATGATGTGATCTGGTAGTTATAGTGTTGGTCTCAGGTTCAGGTGAGGATATGGGGGTTTCTGGATGTGGTGAGTGTATCTGTGGACTTGTTGGTGCTGCTGGAGGTGTAGGAGGACTGGTTGGTGATTCAGGGGATGTTATGTGCTCTGAATCCCCTGAGGGTGGTGCAGTCTCAGAAGTTGTGTCCTGTGGGGGACTTGTTGGTGATCCAGGGTCTGGCATGTGGTATGAGTCCTCTGAGGGTGGTGGACTCTCAGAGGTTATGGTAGGTTCAGGTTGATGTGGGGTGTGTGAGGATGAATCAGGTTGGGGTGTGTCTTGTGGTGTGTTTGGTGCTTCAGGTGCAGCTATGATATGTGAGTTTTGTGGGTCTGTGTGATGGTTTTGTTCATGTGGCATGGGGGTATTAGTGGTAGGTGGGTCAGATTTGTGAGGGATCTAGGATTTAAACACATCTTCTATATATGAGGGTTTGACAGGGGAGTTTTTGAGGTGGTCTTTGTAGGGCAGTGAGGTTTCATCAAAGGTTACATGTCTAGAGATGTAGGTTTTTCTGGTTAGAGGATGATAACATTTGTAACCTTTATGTTTTTACTGTAGCCTATGAAGACACATGGTATGGTTTTAGGGTCAAACTTGTTATTTTTTGTGTCCCAAGTGTAGGGGTAACATTTGGATCCAAACACCCTTAGAGAGGCATAGTCAGGTGGAGTCTGGTGCAAAATCTGATAGGGAGTTTCAAAGTTTAAAGTCGAGGTAGTAACTGCTCATTATATAGATCACAGCTTGCAAAGGCTTCCGGCCATGATAAAGAGGGTCCTCTTTGTGGAAGAGCATGGTTAATCCTAACTCCCTTATTGTCCTATGCCTCCTTTCTACTGCACCTATTTTTCTCGTGTGTGTAAGGTGAGGAAATGTAGTGCAGCATCCCTTTGTTTAAGAAGTGCTCTTTTAAGGGATTGTTTAGGAATTCTCCTCCTCCATCCGAATGAAAGATCTTTATCTATTTGTTAAACCGCACTCGAACATATTTTTCAAAAGCAAGATAAGTATTGAAAAATCACTGTGTTTTTTAGTGGAACTAACCATGTATATTTGGAAAAATCATCAACAAAACATGCATAATAATAGAATTTTCCTAAGGAAACAACTGGGGCTGGCCCCCATAAGTCACAGTGTATCAAATCAAATATGTCCTTGCTTTTATGTTCGTAATCATAAAAGGGCGCTTTATTTAACTTCCTAATCGACAACTTTCACAGATCTGATCTGTGTTTATTTTTCCTGACACTTGAATGAGTCCTTTATTTTTTAACCGTTGAACTGTTGCTAATTGAGAGTGTCCTAGTCTTTGGTGCCATGTCTCTACTGTTCCAGCTTTGAATCTGTTAGAGTAGAGAGCTGTAGGTGTACTGGACCAAGTGTATAGATCACCTGTCCTTCTCCCTATCATCAGTGTAGTTCCTGTTTCCTTTTCCTTCACATTAAAACCATGATTAGTGAATTCACAGCTTACAGGAAGCTGATCTGTGAGTTGTCCCATTGAAAGGAGATTTTTCTTTAAATCTGGAACTAACAATACATCATGAAGTGGAGCTGTTTTGTTGGTTTTTGTGAGACACACCTTCCCAATTCTATGTATGGGAAGGTGTGTTCCATTTCCAATAATAACATAATCACTTCCACTGTAGGGTTTAATTTTTGAGAGCATACCTGAGTTATGAGCCATGTGATTTGAGGCTCCAGTGTCCATGGTCCATTCAGTGTCTGCTACTAAGTTGTCTAGTGTCAGGGCTGCAAGTGCTTGTGGAAGAGTGTTTGCCTCTTGATCAGTCTTCTTTGGCACCCACCAGCAGACTTTGGCAATGTGTCCTGGGACTCCACAAGATATTAGCGGTGTCTCATTTTTGTACATCTCTCTTTCTGCATTTGTCATCTTCCTTTGTCCTTCAGGTGGTCCTCTCCTATTTTGATTTCTTGAATCAGGCTTGTGTTTCTGGGCTTGAAACCCTCTTCCATATGAATCAAACTTGGAGTTGTTATCTGTGTTCCTTCTGCTTTCCTTTGTTTTGTTGTGTTTGTCCATAAAAGGCCATCTGTGGGGGGTGGTTGTCGATTTTCTTGATCATTGTGTGCATTGAGCCAGGTCCTTCTTTGATCGAAATTCTAGACTTGTGATACTAGTTCTTGATAAGTAGGTCTGGGGGGTTTCAACATAGTTGTTGTGAAGGTCTCATATTTGGGACCAAGGCTGGTGAGAAGGTAATATACCTTATCTGAATCTGGAACTGACTCACCTATGGTAGCCAGATTATCACATAAACCTTTGAAAGTTCTGATGTGTTCGTTTATTGACACACCATCTTGTTTTCTTAGATAGGTAATCTGTTGTTTTAGATTAAACTCCATTTCCTGGGAATCTTGAGCATAAGCATCTTTTAGGGCATTCCAAACTGCCTTTGCTGTGTCCAGGCCAATTACTATACTGAGGGATTCCTCAGATAGTGACCCAATGATCCAACCACGCAGCAATCTATCTGCTTTCCTCCATTTGAGATAGTCCTCTGTGAGAGTTTGCTCTCCTGTTGTTGTTGTTGTTGATGCATCTGTAGTTGTGGCACTCTGTGTTCCTGTGGCAGCATATTTGGCAGGTGCTGGTGTTTCATCAGTTAGGTGTCCCACCAGATCCTGACTTTCTGCCAAGGCAAGAGCTTGCTCACGCCATAAGGGGTAATTCTGAGAGGTAAGCTTCAGGGAGATGAAGCTACCTACGTTCAATGAAAGTGTTGACATGGCGTTTGCAGCGTTCTTCTCTGATACCAAGTGGAAAAATAGAAAATGAACAATGAACTGAAATATTGAGTTTATTAACTTTCAATCTCGAGATGAGTTTATAATTGATCAATGATCCTCAGATATAAAGCCTAAAGCCATGCGGCTTGACCACAACTTTAAATAAAAGATAATCTCTACTTCTAGATAATTTATCACTTATTTAAATAATGTCTATCACTTATTTAAATAGTGCTTGATTTAAATAATGTCTATCACTTATTTAAATAATGCTTGAGATAAATACACCTAACTTAATCACCTTTTTCTCTTTGAACAAATAACCAAAGTGTCATCCTAGTCACCACTCCTTATCACTCCACACCTTATCACTCCAGCCCATCATGTTTGTTTGATTTTGTGTGTTTTGTGTTGGTGCCTTGCATTACTTCCTCAAGAGCACTTTGAGCTGGAGCTGAATGTTTAATAGGTGTTAGTTCCACATGAGAAGGGAGGAGATATAAAATTGTTGTCTGATCCCTTGTCTTTGTATTAGTCTCCTGTGTTATATGAATTCTCTTTATATTAAGTTTTATCAAAACATGGACACAGTACATGAATTGAGCACTTCTGACCGTTTCAAAGCAGAAAATTCGAACACTAAAGTTATGCTACAACCAAGACCGGACTAACGCTTAGCTTACACAAAGCTAAATTACAACCAACACTAAAGTTAAAAACCAAAGACTACCACTACTATAAATAAATCAAATTAGTCATAGGTACAATGAACTTAAAAAAACATACACTTACACAATCAATTTAAACATACATGCAACTAATTCATGTGAAAGTGATTAAGTATGGATAAAAGCTACTTTTGTTGGTTGTTTTTGTTATATTCATATATATAGTGCTACATATTGTGTTAAATGTAGGTTGTGGTTGTAAAACCGTAGGAAAAAGGTAGGGTCACGGAAATAAACTCCCGAAAGTCTACAGAATTCTGATCTTGTCCATTCAATTTTTTTTGTCTTTTTCTATTTATATTTTTTTTTGTAAATAATGCAAGGCCCAGATCACTTTTCTGTGTTGTTTCTGTGATCAAATTCTATGACAATATCCTTGTTGTAAAACCGTATTCGTCTGCGTTACATTCTTTTTTACCTAAGTTATTGAAGAGATCAAATACATAATGGTTCTACAATGTATAACCATTAGGATTTTAAAACTAAAGCCAGTCTGAGATACATGAAAAAAATCAGTGGATGCGCAAATGGTTTTTCTCAAGAAATTTTTTTCGACATGTGCACAAATTATTTTTTAGGGTAATATTTACAATTTTACTACAGTTGAGCGGGGTCCGTGGACCCCGTTGTGATACATGTAAGTCCATGTATGCCTGAAGCTAGGCAGTGCTGTAGTGTTCCGATTTCGGGAAAAGGGCAGAGGTGTAATTTTGCGAAAACGAAATATTACATTTATTTAATTTATGGATTAACTTTTATAAATTAAGGTAATTAATATTAAATGGGAGTTTAATAGGAAATTAAATTGGGGGTTTATTTTGGGGAAAATAACCTCCCATTAAGGGGGAGTTATTATCTGAGAATTGTCATAAAGAATTTAGGAGATCAAGTTCGAACTACAAACGTTAATAGCAAATTGAAAAGTCACGGAGGGTTCTTCCAAGTTTCTCATCAATTCTTGGTCAATTTTAGATTCAAGTAAACCATGCAATCGTGAGAGAACAATGATCGTTTTGGGGTTAGCAAAGTTAAAGCTTGGAAAAGGTTAGTTTTCCCCGTATTTATGGATTTGGTCAAGTTTCAAGAATGTGTTTGGTTTGATTCGTAGTTCTGTTGGATAAGAAACCTTGATCACGATTAATCGTAGCTTAACTGTTGATCAAATTAGGTTTTCAGTTGAAGTTTGAAGAAGTGGTGCAGATTCTTGGGAGTTTTGGATTTGGTTTGCTTGCTAACATGTATGATGATCTCTCTATTGATCAATTATATTTTTATGATGTTTTAGGTTGAGTTTTGTCATGCCTTTGTTGTTTGAAATTAATGTTTAAGTTGTTGGTGATGCAAGATATGCTATGTTGTGTTTAATCCTTGCTTTGATGTTGTTTTCTGTGTTTTTGATGTCAAAATTGGTTAGAATCATGGTGGAAATCATAAAGTGTTGAGAAAAGCATGTTTAGGGCAGTTTTAGGGTTTTGGAGAGCGTTAAACCAGAAAGGGGATAATTTTGCATAGTCATTTTAGCGCGTCTGTGAGGGGTTTAGCGCATATCAAATGTGTCCAGAAAGCAGGCATAAAGTACTAGGAGATTTTAGCATAAAGTGAACCCTAGAGTTTGAGTCGGTCTCGTAAAGATAACTTAATAATAATATGAACCTTCATTATAAAACTTAATGAATCAATAGCTTCTACCTCTTCACTAAGAACCTTTGTACTTACCTCAATTCCATGTTTTGCTTTGGAGTTAGAAGATGAACAGGTTGAACAAGAATTCGATGAGGACTTCGAGGACGATGTTTGATGATGCTCTACTTATTGCTTTCATTTTTCTTCTATTGTATATGTTGAACTTATGACTATGTACCTTTCCTTTCAAGACAAATGTTGTACATTGATTTGGATCTATTTGTAAGATAAGTTTGTTGTATTTGGCTTTAAGACATCGTACATTGTAAACTTTGGACTTCGTTGCTGTAAGATAATTTTCTATCTTTAGTATGGCTTGTAATCTATTCTAGTATAATTTATGAATTTCACTCGAGTCTTTTAGCTTCCGTGTTTGCTAAACTTGATACTGACGTACTAGAGGCTTAAGTATAATATTGAATTTATTTAATATTTTACGTGCCAAACATTTTTTCCGATAAGGACTTGGTGTCCGTAAACGGGCATTACAGGTTGGTATCGGAGAAGCGTCGTTACTGTTCTTGGCTTATTTTCCTTTAAGATAAGATTTCTTTAGACCACTTAGTAACATTCTAATCTTCCTTGATCTTCCAGAATGGTAGTTACCCGCAGAAGCGTTCATGGAGAGGAAAGCTTAGGAGTGCGACAGGGAGCAGATAGTCCGACCAGTGCTAAAAGGCATTATGCAACAGTTTGATCAGCCTCAATAGAGTCAGTTACCCTCACATCAAGTGCATCAGGAACATCCCCCTCATTGGCATGTTGGGGGATCCGTACCAGTCACTGTTGTAGGTGACATCCCACCAGTGTTTCTACCACCCGTGACAGATGTGTATCCTCCACCATCACCACCAGTAAACTGCCCTCTTTCTCCAATAATTCCTCCACACCAGCAAACTTTTTATCCTCCACCCACAAGTCACCCACCTCAACCTACCATCATACAATCATCACCAATGGTTGAAAAACACTAGGGTTTTGGCTACCCACCCTATGGACTTAATCAACGTTACCACACTCCGCTACATCATCAGAGATACCACCCCTACTAGCAAAAACCACCAGTGGCTCCACCTCAACAGCCCACCTCCGTACCCACCTCAAGTACCACAAGTACCTCTTGGATACCCACTAGTTGTTAGACCGTTTAGACCTCCAGGTTGCACAATCAATTCACGACCAAGCTCCTCCGATTGATTGGTACACTTAGGACGGAAAAGGAATATATGCAATACTTCTTTGGAAACAAGGATCCGGAAAAGCGTAAATATGGATAAGGGGTTTTGAAAAGGCATGCGGGAATGTGAACATTCCGAGACGGAGATGGCACAATCAGAAGGAAATCTCACGCGAAAACGCAATGAATTCAAAAATTTGATTTCCTTTTACCCAAGATCGACTTCGTTTAAGCAATAAATGAATAAACTAAAGACGGCGGTTACCTTGGTTGATCTAAAAGATCGACGCTTTGACC
This sequence comes from Gentiana macrophylla, assembly GCA_026214975.1. Taxonomy (NCBI): domain Eukaryota; kingdom Viridiplantae; phylum Streptophyta; class Magnoliopsida; order Gentianales; family Gentianaceae; genus Gentiana; species Gentiana macrophylla. Next base: position 32,952,008 of record CM047809.1, read on the forward strand.
GTCTAAGGAGAGTAGTTCAGCATGGAGCCGCCCAAGTGTTCGGCCTCTACCGCTAGTCCACACGAACAGCCCCTTGAATCCCACCATGGATTGCTATCGGAAAACCCGGTTGCTAGACCGGACTTTTCCTCCTCACAAACTCACTATAGGAAGCCCCCTCTTTCTTACACAAGAACTATGAGTTCTTGCAATTTTCACAAGAACAATTGCTCTTGGAAGAATGGTGTACATAAGAGCTTGGCAAGCCCTCATATATATAGTGAAGGTGGCGCCCCAAGTAGCTTGTAGGAAGGGAAAACCTTTAACCAATAAAATAAGGAAAATATAATTGATTGATTTATCTCATTTAATTTAATATCTTATATTAAATATTTCCAAGATATTGTTAATATCTAATATTGACTATCTTTATTTCATTACCATAAATCAATTTACACATGTGTGCAAATCTATAGTCATTAATATCTAATATTAATATATGATAATCTTATTAATTAAATTGCACAATCCAAGTGTGTAATCAACACTCAAAGATGGCGCCACTTACTTTCCATAAATTGGATTATGGAAAATTCTTTAATTAATATAATACTATGATTAATTAATTTGCAAAATTCATGTATATCATATATCATTAATTTCGAAATTACATGTATCAATATACATATTTAATTAATCATCATAATTAATATCTTGTATTTAATTTATTCATAATAAATAAATACCACCATATTAATTTACCGCTATAACATTTATAGTCTCGAGATAAACTTTCCTTATTTGGTTATCATCTATAACCACATTTTAATCCGGTGGATGTTCATATGTGTGTGACCCGATAGGCTTCGAATATGTTGGCCGTAGACACAAAGTGCAAATTACGAAATTGCCCTTCATGCCTAACGATCACGGGATAGCGTCTAGCAACACACCGTGACCCCGAATCATCGGAAGAGTCAAATGCAATGACTACTACCTTTCATGTGAAACAGATTATCGTGTAACTTACAATCCTATCATTGTAATAATATTCATACGGTCGTTAGTCGAGTGTCAAAACATCAACGACCGTATCTTATAATCTGGATATCAAGCTCTCTCAAGTAACTCATTTACTCCCACTTTGCAAAGATTCACGAGAGTAAGACATTTCTTATAAGAAGGCCATTTCGGATATTCGATCCCAATCATAGGATACGCGATTCCCGGACGACCAATCATGTATACTCCGCGATGCTTGATGATCACACCCAATCACTACCGCATGATAACCCCGTGGCTGAGGAAACCTCAATAGTGTCAAAGCATGACAATCCACACACCGTGATGCCATGAAGACTCGGTCCAAAGGATAATTACACAACCGTCACATAGCGTGACACTTAACCGTGCAAGTGGGTCGATCTAACGTCGCATTCTTTAATACACGTCCCACGTGCTGACCCAAGTGTCTCTACACTTCGATAGACGAGATCTATCCTCGCCTCTAAAGGCAGAAGACATCTAATACGTGCTAGCTTTGTTCATACTATCAATGCCTGTTTAATAGTACATCGACCTAGAGACATTTAAGTATCAAAATTATTAAAGCGATTAGAGATCTCATCAACCATAATCGCCTATCATGGTTTCTCTATCACGATTTAATACTAAGGGCGTTATCATATAACAATTCACAATTGGTTCTCTAAAAGAACATATATATGACAAATGAAAAACCATTTAATATATGTATAAACATAAAGAAATAGTAGAAATGATCCGACCGGTCGGATCCGGTCCAACCCGATTGGGTTTAGGACACTATTTCAACAATCTCCCACTTGGCCTAAAACCAATCACTCGCACACACAAGACCAAGTTGAAACACAAGAATCTCATGCAATACTACGCAACTAGCCACAGCCATAAACGGATCGCTATCCGTGGGGACTCAGACTATCTTCATATCACGCTCCATATGACCAAGTCAAAGGAACCGCCTCAACACACACATGAATCTCTGATGAGACCCTGGTCCTTGCTTCAAGCAATGAATCCACTTACTATATCAGCCATATAGAAAAGGTGGAAGAACCGTGCAAGGTTCAGGAATGAACCTTCAAGATCCATGTACTGCTCCCGCTGTGCCTCTAAGGCACTACTGTGTTTTGGCTTACTTGTAGAATTTACAGTGACCCATATGCTAGAACATTTCCAGCTCACTGTATCACTTAATCAAAGTGACTGCAAACCCAGACTGTAGCTCCGACTCGCCTTCATAAGACTTAGGATACACGTCTGTATATCTATATTTATCCGATTCCAAGTTTCGATAAACTAGGAACTCTTCCTTAACTTGCTTAAGGATATTCTCGACATTCACCAGATTTACTTTCATACTTGCTCATGACTATTCATGGACTATGAACATCCGGCATTACCTTTATGATGGTTCCTATCGCAGTAGCGAAGGAAACCTTCCATAAGTATCATCTTTCACCTTATCTTTTGGACCAACGTCCTAACATAGATAGATCTAGAGAACACCGGCTAGCGGTATCTCCTTATGCGATCTATGCTAAACTCTTTTAGCATCACATCTATATAGGTAAACTATAATCTAACAGCAGTTAAATCTATCTATATAGATTCTTATTTCTAAAAATAAGAATTGCTAATCCAAGTCCTTTCGTAAAGACCTTGAACTACCAAACATTAATTGACTGTGACATGAGGTGACAATTCTCGAGAGAGATATCCAATACCTTACTCAAAAATCGTAACAGACTCCCACTATCCAACTTGCACATTGGCATATTCTTCTTTTGACTAAATCAAACTCCTTTGATTATCAAACAAAGAAACCGTCTAGAGAAACTTGTTTGAGTCCATAAATGGATCTCATGAGCTTACATATCATGTTAACGTCTATGAACATCGAGCTATATGCCCAACGTCTTCAACACTATCATATAGCCATGATATCAAGTTATTACAAGCATCATCTGAATAAAGCGGCTCATTTGGCGGCATAAAGGTAATTACCAGTTTTACACCCGTACCCTCGGCCGTCACTATATGCCACGATGGTAATCATATTACTATCCATGTCGACCTTTCGGGACATTCCCCTTAGGTAAGACAGACTAGGTTCACAACCTGGTTGTCACTGATGGAATCTAATTCAGATATTATGGCTCCTGGCCATATCTCTCAATCTTGACTTTTAAACATTCTTTCATAAGTCGTGAGATATACATTCATCAAGATGAACATACCAGCAGCCCTTTTGGGCTTGAGGTTATCCACAGACTTACAGAACTTTTGTGTGCCTTTGGCGATGATCTACACCTCATCGCTTATCATGGCGTCTGCGCTCACGTTCCATTGGTTGAATATATCTTTGTGGTTCTCAAACTCTTTTGAGATCTTATTCACTCCCACTGTTTCTTTTGGAAGAAACACTTCCTCTAGAAGACAGCATGTTTGGAGACAAACATTTTGCTCCACGGACAAGTAAATAATATCCAGCGTGCTAGCTAAGATATTCCACAAAGTTGCATATGTCGTACTAGGCTCCAAGCCTTTCTGACTCTGCCTACGACAACTTCAAACCATCGGTTAAGATAGATTCGACATTATCCTCTTCCATATCTAATATGGAATTTATTCAACCTTTATTCTTTGGAACTCGGTTAAGTATAAGGGCACTATCCCGAAACGGGTAAGGGATACTTCGCATGGCTTGCGTCATAGCTTTATCATATGAAGTGTTGTTTCCATTCTGGAACACAATCTAATTGCATATCCAAAGATGGTATCCTTCAAGGAGAATCTTATTCCTTTCGCATTTACTTCAAACACCCTTTAGGTATTAATTACTTCAATCAATTGAAGATTAATTCCTAAGTAGCTCATCAATCTCATATTCATACTAGCTCGAACTTTTGGGCTTTCCGAATATGCACTTCATCGAGTACACTTGACTATTTCTAAAAATAGTCGTAGAGACTAATAAACAATTTATTTATGGCATTAATTGTCACAAGCCAACAAACATCGGTATGTTCAGGCTTTAGACAATTTTTCTAGATTTTATAACCTTTTTCATAAAAGGGTATTTTAGTCATCTTTAGATAAGATACGCATTGCCCATATGATTCATAATCATAGGGTCCAACATCATCAGAATGACGTTTAATTACACGCTTCCCTTCCAGAGAGACTATGTCTAGAACAACCACAAATATTAAGGATAACAGCCATACAAATATTTAGTTGAGATCTCATCACATACATCAACTAAATAGTGACATCAATCTAGTATGTTAGATTCAGTGACCTTCCAACTTTATCGGAATAACATTTATTCTTTACAATTGAATATGTCTACTAAATCGTAACAAGTAATTGAAAGTATGTTCTTCATAAGAACCAGAAAATAATAACATTTATTTAGTTCCCTTATCAGTTTACTAGATCCAGAATATGGTAAGTGTTACAACGTTTGCTTCACCTTCCATATCTGTATTTAATCTTTCTAATTTAATCACACTCGTAAGATATCATATATCTTAGAGTTGACTTGAACTTAGATAGATTTATCTCAACTCACTTGCCTAGAATAGAAACTTCAATAAATTCTCTATTTAAGCACATGCCCTAACTTTCCTTTTTAATCCTTTAAGCACTTGAAATATGTTTCTTATTGTAGTCTTCATAAGACTTAAGAAAGATCACAAGAGCCATGTCTTTAATTCCCTTTCATAAAGAAAATCTAAAGTTTATTAAATAGTTTATTTAACCTTTTAAATCGTATTTAAAACATTAACTATTTAATTAACCTTTAAGCAATGTAAATTAAGTCGATACTTAAATCTTTTTATAATTTTGAAAACAACCTTTCCAAAATTCGATGTGGTCATTCTTATCCAACGTTTGAATTAATTGTCATCGTATGACTGAATGATCATCTTGGATCGTATCCAATATATGACTAATTCGTTGAAACTTATTTCAAATGATTTAATCATATCATGAGCTTCCGCTTTCATTAATAATTAAAGTCTCGAACCTTTGCATCAATTGTGTAATCTCATTGTCTCTAACTACTATAACGGGATTGATCATGCCATTGCTTATTTTAAAAGGATTAAAATTACTTAACCATACTTGAGAACGTTTCTCAAAAGGTAACAGTCATAATTTGGTTTTACTAATCGAGAAAAACATAAATATAAAGGTTTGCTAAAAACAAAAAATGAAGATAAAAAGAGTGTTGTTGTTGCATACACGCAAAATCAAATATGGTCTTTGGGATTATGATTTTGCTCCCACTAGTCAACTACTCCCAATTGACTTTCAAGATATTTCAAAATTTCTTTAGTGGCTGAGATCCAATCTAGTTACCTTGATTCCCGGCGGTGGTCGATCAACCAAGATAATTTCGAAAGGTAGGTAACTCTTTACCATTCACATCTCTATGTGATTCTCGGTGGTTGACTAGTCAACTCTTTGGCGATACACATCACTATGTGTTAGTCAACCCTTGTCTCTAAAGTCGAGGCGGCCCTGACGGTGGCCAATCACCGAAAGACTCTGGTCAAGTCATAACCCAATATTCACGAGATCTCATACGATCATATCTCAATAACGACGATATACCCGAGGTAGGTCAACTCCCGGCGGTGGTCGATCGGTTGGATCGAACACGAGCTCTTCACCGTCATTATAATATTGGGAGACAATATTTCAACTTGATTTTTGTCGTGGAAGTATTTTAGTAAATTAATTCACTTAATTAATTTTAATTCCGGTCTCATCAAATATATCTATCTCAATAGACATACATCTTACACATTTATCTAGATCGTGCCTAGTCATGCATCTATCGTATCATATAAAATAAATACAAGCACAAAATAAATAAATGCGTAAAGTAACCGGTATGATCATGGACTTTTCCTGAGTGCGGTTTGAATACAAATCGATGAAACCATGCGGTCACAATCTAAGGGTAGGCTGCAACCGCCAATAGGATCTTTAATGCTCCATTCTCCAATGGGATCTTCATTTTAAATCTTTCTTTGGTCTCCATCTTCTGTTCCATTCTTGTTACATTTAATTCTATCTAATAAAATAAATACACCCGCCGCACACGGAAAGCCAGCGGAATGGGATAAATGCGGAAAATAAACTAGGTCACGTTCTTCATAACGACCTAGGACAATTTTAAACCAACAGAAAAATTAAATCATTCACATCTATCCTATCGGTTAGAGTCCATGATCAATCAATGGGGTCCATATAATCATATTATATCTACTATCTCTATTCCATACAATAAAATCTTATGAAAAAGATAAAATTAAAAATTAACTACTTGCGTCTTAATTAATCAATTAACATTTAATCTATTAAATAATTTTATCCAATCAATTAACTAATTAACATTTAATTAATTAAATGATTTTAATCGAAATAAAATTAACGATTAATTTTAAAGCGATTTAATTTTAATTAATTAGAACTATTCTAAAATTAAATTAAAATTAAATCTCTCTTTTGTTTCTTTCCTTTTGATTCGTAATCAAAGGGATGTCGATTATTTCTAAACCATGACACGACTAAACAACGAGATATCATGCACAATAAATATCACGGGACGAAAAAGTCGAGCACATCGAATTAACGAAGAGTGGGTTCACGAGAATCCATCACTCAACCTCGACTTAACGTGTCGTGATTTGAATCTTGCATCTATCGACTAATCACAACTATGAACTACATTGAAACATAAAATACACATAACAAAATAATTTCATTTAGTGTATCGTTTCACGAATCAAAATATATCATCTTTTAATTACGTGATTTAAGCGATAAAATTAACTACATAAATAAACACGCTTATTGCTTAAGCTCAAGCTCTCTCTCTGATACCAATTGTAAGGAAATCTATGCGGGAACGCAGCGGAATTCAAAAATTTGATTTCCTTTTACCCAAGATCGACTTCGTTTAAGCAATAAATGAATAAACTAAAGACGGCGGTTACCTTGGTTGATCTAAAAGATCGACGCTTTGACCGTCTAAGGAGAGTAGTTCGACATGGAGCCGCCCAGTGTTCGGCCTCTACGACCGCTAGTCCACACGAACACCCGCGGAATCCCACCATGGATTGCTATCGGAAAACCCCGGTTGCTAGACCGGACTTTTCCTCCCTCACAAACTCACTATATAGAAGCCCTCTTTCTTACACAAGAACTATGAGTTCTTGCAATTTTCTAAGAACAATTGCTCTTGGAAGAATGGTGTACATAAGAGCTTGGCAAGCCCTCATATATATAGTGAAGGTGGCGTCCCAAGTAGCTTGTAGGAAGGAAAACCTTTAACCAATAAAATAAGGAAAATATAATTGATTGATTTATCTCATTTAATTTAATATCTTATATTAAATATTTCCAAGATATTGTTAATATCTAATATTGACTATCTTTATTTCATTACCATAAATCAATTTACACATGTGTGCAAATCTATAGTCATTAATATCTAATATTAATATATGATAATCTTATTAATTAAATTGCACAATCCAAGTGTGTAATCAACACTCAAAGATGGCGCCACTTACTTTCCATAAATTGGATTATGGAAAATTCTTTAATTAATATAATACTATGATTAATTAATTTGCAAAATTCATGTATATCATATATCATTAATTTAAAATTACATGTATCAATATACATATTTAATTAATCATCATAATTAATATCTTGTATTTAATTTATTCATAATAAATAAATACCACCATATTAATTTACCGCTATAACCTTTATAGTCTCGAGATAAACTTTCCTTATTTGGTTATCATCTATAACCACATTTTAATCCGGTGGATGTTCATATGTGTGTGACCCGATAGGCTTCGAATATGTTGGCCGTAGACACAAAGTGCAAATTACGAAATTGCCCTTCATGCCTAACGATCACGGGATAGCGTCAGCAACACACCGTGACCCCGAATCATCGGAAGAGTCAAATGCAATGACTACTACCTTTCATGTGAAAGCGATTTACCGTGTAACTTACAATCCTATCATTTGTAATAATATCCATACGGTCGTTGGTCGAGTGTCAAAACATCAACGACCGTATCTTATAATCTGGATATCAAGCTCTCTCGAAGTAACTCATTTACTCCCACTTTGCAAAGATTCACGAGAGTAAGACATTCCTTATAAGAAGGCCATTTCGGATATTCGATCCCGATCATAGGATCGCGATTCCCGGACGACCAATCATGTATACTCCGCGTGCTTGATATCACACCCAATCACTACCGCATGATAACCCGTGGCTGAGGAAACCTCAATAGTGTCAAAGCATGACAATCCACACCGTGATGCCATGAAGACTCGGTCAAAGGATAATTACACAACCGTCACATAGCGTGACACTTAACCGTGTAAGTGGGTCGATCCCAACGTCGCATTCTCTAATACACGTCCACGTCTGGTCCAAGTGTCTCTACACTTGATGAGCGAGATCTATCCACCTTACTAAAGCAGAAGACATCTAATACGTGCTAGCTTTGTTCATACTATCAATGCCTGTTTAATAGTACATCGACTGAGAGACATTTAAGTATCAAAATTATTAAAGCGATTAGAGATCTCATCAACCATAATCGCCTATCATGGTTTCTCTATCACGATTTAATACTAAGGGCGTTATCATATAACAATTCACAATTGGTTCTCTAAAAGAACATATATATGACAACGAAAAAACCATTTAATATATGTATAAACATAAAGAAATAGTAGAAATGATCCGACCGGTCGGATCCGGTCCAACCCGATTGGGTTTAAGACACTATTTCAACAACAACTAGCGATTAGGGAATTTTACTTGGCATGACTAAGAATTGAATAGAGGCTATAGAGAGTAGGCGGGGCAAGATATGATTGGAAAGAGTTCAAGGAATTGTTCTACACAGTACTTTCCACCCATGGTACAAGCGGATAAGGCAAGAAAATTCTTGAACCTTAAACAAGGCTTACACATGGCGGTTTCTCAATACACCCAAATGTTCAATCAGTTGGGTAGATTTTACCAATTCTAGGCGTTGAGAAGGGCCTTGTTTGAGAATGGGTTGTCCCGGGAGATACAAGCCGGTATGTTGAGAGCTACAAAAGAACAATGGCGGAGATGTTAAATAAGGCTTTAGAGTCTAGACATTCAAGAACAAACCATCAATGGTTATTGGTGGAAAGAGGACTTTTGGCATGAGTCAATATAGTAGCGAGAGCAGCACCACACAAAATGTGAAGAAGGCAGCGGCAGCGATAGGCTGCTACCCTACGGCAAAGCACCTTTGGTTTGTCAAAAATACAAGAGAAACCACACCCGGTGAGTGTCGGGCAAATGCAAGTGGATGCTATTATTGTGGAGATTTGGGACATTTATGAAGAGCTTGTCCAACAAGGAAACGGAGGAAATAAGGAGGAGCGGAAAGAAAACTCAAATTGTCGATTAGGGTGTTTGCATTGGATGTTGAAGTAAGCGGAACGAGCGACAACTTTATTATTTCAAGTATCTTTTGAGTTGTTTTATTCTGGAAATCGTTTATAGCATGTTAATTCATGTTGTATTTGTGTTTAAGTAAATAAATTTACTTTCTAGGTACAATTTTATTTGATAATCTTGTAATTCTGACCTTGTTTGATACCGGAGAGTATAATACCTTAGTGTCTACTAAGATAGCTAGGAAAATCTACCTTTGGAAACCTTAAGGAATACTTTGGAAATAACTACATCCTTAGGAAAGTAATAACTAAAGTGACTAAGATGATACCTCAGTGGAAGTTAGGTGTAGGAGTGTATCGGTGTAAGAGTGACTTAATAGTATTGGTCTTTTCAGGACTTTGATGTAATTCTTGGAATAGATTAGCTATCCGAGAATTATGTACACTTGGATTGTAGAGAAAGAGAGTGACCTTTAAGGTACCCGGAAATATTCTAAGACTTTTCAAGGTAATGTGTACAAACCAAGTAAGAAGCGTCATCCGATAATCTTAGCGGTTAAGGCAATTAGAGCTTGTCAAATAGGCTGTGAAGACTACTTGTTGTATGCAATAGATGTTGAAAAAGTTGAGCCTAAATTAGAGGAAACCCCTATAGTGAAAGAATATCCTAAAGTTTTTCCGGATGAGTTACCAGGTAACATGCCGGATAGGGAGATTGAGTTTGAGACCAAGTTAGTACCAGGAGCAGCACCGGTAGCAAAGGCACCATAGGATGGCTCCGGCTGAATTAAAGTAACTAAAGTCTCAACTTAAGGATATGTTAGAAAGGAACATAATTCAGCCAAGTACTTCACCGTGAGAGCCTGTTTTTAAGAAGAAAGATGATAGCATGAGGATGTGCATTGACTACCGAGCATTGAATAACTTCACCATCAAGAATATGTATCATCTACCAAGGACTGACAATTTGTTTAATCAGTTGCAAGGAAAGAGAGTGTTTTCTAAGACTGGTCTTAGTTTGGGTTATCATCAATTGAAGATCAAAGTGCTTATGAATTCTTGGTTATGCCTTTTGGACTCAATAATGCTCCATCAGCCTTTATGGATTTGATGCAGTGTGTTTTCATACCTTATTTGGATAATTTTGTGATTGTATTTTATAGATGATATCCTTATCTACTCAAAGGATGAAAAAGAGCGTGAAGAACACCTAAAATTGTGTTGAAGACTTTGAGCAGCTTGCAGTTATATGCCAAGTTTTGAAATCTGAGTTTTGGTTGAATCAAGTTAGCTTTTGGGACACGTGATTTTTGGGCCCTTTCAAGTAGATCCCTCAAAGATAAAAGCGGTTGAGAAATGGCCTAAACTTACTACATTTACGAGGTAAGAAGTTTTCTAGGTTTGGCTGGATACTATAGGAAGTTTGAACAAGAGATTTCTAAGATATCTACACCACTAACCAAACTCACACAAGAGAATGTGAAGTTTGAATGGACTAATGAGTGTGAAGGAGCTTTGAAATTTGAAGGATACATTGACTTGACTCCGGTTTTGGTAGTTCCGGAGATCTTTGATAACTATGAAGTCTACACCGATGCTTCGGGGACTAGGTTTAGGTAGTGTGTTGATGCAAGGAGGAAAAGTGATTGCTTATGCATCTAGACAAGTAAAGGTGCATGAAAACAACTACCCAACACATGACTTGGAGTTGGCAGTGGTAGTGTTTGCTTTAGAACCTTAAAGACACTATCTTTTTGGAGTCAAGGCTAGAATATACACGGTTCATAAGAGCTTGAAGTACTTCTTCACTTAAGAGAATCTGAACATGTGACAAAGAAGATGGCTGGAATTTGTGAAGAATTATGACTTGGATATTCAATACCATACGGGTAAAGATAACGTTGCGGCAGATGCTTTGAGTAGGAAGCCGGTTTATGCGATTTCAAGGGTTCAAGATGTGGTAGAACAGTTGGATGAGTTGAGTATCAGGGGTTTTTATCGGTTTTGGGATCGTCGGTTTGTGGCTCCGTTGTTGGATGGATCAGAGTTGATGGATGATATTCGGAAAAAGCAAGACGAAGATCCAATTTTACTTGACTTGAAGCGTGTTGCAAGAGAAAAGCCTATAGTGGGTTATATGTTAGACAAGAAGGAAATCTTTGGTGCGAAGATCGGTTGTGTGTATCAAATGTTTGTGATTTAAGGCAAATATTTATGAATGAGGCAAGCAAGATCGCTTTTGCTATTCATCCGGAGCAACAAAAAGTATAGAGATTTGAAGGAACGGTTTTGGTGGCCTTCAATAAAGTTGGAGATAGAAAAGTTTGTGGCTGAATGCGACACTTGTTAGAAAGTTAAAGCCGAGCATAGACAACCAGGTGGAATGCTTAAACCTTTGGATATCCCCGAATAGAAATGGGATAAGATCACAATGGACTTCATCACGGTTTACCTTGAAAAGCAGATGGACATGTCATGATATGGGTGATTGTTGATAGGCCCGACAAAATCGACCCATTTCTTACGGAAAAAGTTGATATGTCTTTGAAGAAGATGACTACACTCTATTTGGATAATATTGTGAAGTTGTATGGGGTACCGATATCAATAGTTTCGGATCATGACAGCCGGTTTATCAGTCAGTTTTGGAAGAGTTTGCAAAGGCTTTGGGTACAAGTTAGATTTGAGTATGGTCTTCCATCCTTAAATGCAGACAGACGATCCGAAAGGATAATCTAAACACTTGAAGATATGTTAAGTGCATGTGTTTTGAAAGTAGGTGGATAATGGGATGATTACCTACTCATGGCAGAGTTTGCTTATAACAACAGTTATCATGCCAGTTTGCAAATGCCACCATTTGTAGCCTTGTATGGGAGAACATGCCGAACACTGCTGTTTTGGGATGAAGTTGGGGATAAGCATGTCATCGGGCCGGGAATGGTTGAGCAAGAAAAATAAAGGGTTTTGTTGGTTAAGAAGAACTTAAAGGCAACTCAAGATAGACGGAAGAGTTGGGCTGATGTTTGTAGAAGACAGTTGGAGTTTGATGTTGGGGAAAGAGTTTACTTGCGAGATTCACCGATGAAAGGAGTTAAAATATTTGGTCAAAAGGGAAAGTTGAGACCAAGGTTTGTAGGGCCATTTGAGATTCTTGAGAGAGTTGAACCATTGGCTTATAATCTCAAGTTACTGGAATCAATGTCAAGAGTTCATAACGTATTCCATGTCTCGATGTTGAAGAAGTGTTTGTGAGCGGATGTTGAATCTCTGATTGATCGAAGTTCTTCAAAATAACCTTGCTTATAATGAGAAACCGATCAAGGTGTTGGACCGGAAAGAAAAGATGATCAAGAGAAGGTTAATCCGATTGGTTTTGTTGTATCTGACAATCATTCACGAGCGAGGCAATGTGGGAAGTTGAGGGCGATATGATCCTTGAGTTTCTAGATTTTCTCGACTTATTTGAGTACGTTTGATTTAGAGGACAAAACTCCTCTTAAGGGAAAGAATGTAATATTACGATTTTTGGGAAATGGCGGATGTGTCATTTTGTGGAAAAAACATAGTATATTTATTTTATTTATGCATTAAGTTTTATAAAAATAAAATATTAATTAAGGTAATTAATATTAAATGGGAGTTTAATAGGAAATTAAATTGGGGGTTTATTTTGGGAAAAAAATAACCTCTCATTAAGGGGGAGTTATTATCTGAGAATCGTCAGAAAGAATTCAGGAGATCAAGTTCGAACTACAAACGTTGAGAGAAAATAGAAAAGTCACAGAGTGTTCTTCCAAGTTTCTCATCAATTCTTGGTCAATTTCATATTCAAGTAGACCATTTGAATTGTGAGTGAACAAGGATTGTTTTGGGGCTAACAAAGTTGAAGCTTGGAAAGGTTAGATTTTGCCCTATTTATGGATTTCATCAAGTTTCAAGAATGTGTTTGGTTTGATTCATAGTTCTATTGGATTAGAAACCTTGATCGCAACTAATCCTTGTTTAATTGTTGATCAAATTAGGTTTTTAGTTGAAGTTCGAAGAAGTGCTGCAGATTATTGGGAGTTGTGGCATTGGTTTGCTTGCTAAAATGTAAGATGACCTTCTTATTGATCAATTATAGTTTTATGATGTTTTAGGTCAAGTTTTGTCATGCCTCTGTTATTAGAAATTCATGTTTAAGTTGTTGTTGATGCAATATAAGCTATGGTGTGTTTAAGCCTTGCTTTGCTGCTGTTTTCTGTGTTTTTGCTGTCGAAATTGGTTAGAATCATGTTGGAAATCATAAAGTGTTGAGAAAATCATGTTTAGGGAAGTTTTAGGGTTTTGGCGCGCGCCAAAACGAAACCAGAAATGGGATAATTTTGCACAGGCGTTTTAGCGCGCGCATGAAGGGCTTAGCACGCGCCAAACGTGTCCAGAAATAAGTTAGAAAGTATTAGGTGCTTTTAGCGTGTGCCAAAGGCTTTCAGCACAGGCCAAAAGTGAACAAAACTGATGTTGAATCTTGAGAGTGGTTTTAGCGCATGCCAAATTGGTGTAGCTCACGCCAAAACCTCTGTTTTGGTGTTTTGAGTTGTTTTGAGCCCGAATCCAATTTTGAATGTTATTTCTTGTTCTAATAACATTAAATGAACATGAATGACCCATGATTAAGCTTCTGATGCATTTAGTTCCGGCATCGAATAGATTCTTACTAAGAGTTGAAGTTTAGGACTGTCGGAAGAGCATGATTTGGCTTGTGCTTTGATGAATTAGTATTCATCAATGTCGGTGTATGTGTTAGGATGTTGTGTCTAGTTGGCTTAAGTGTTTCCTGAAAACACTTAGGTGGCTAGTTAATGATTAATAAAATACATACGTGTGTTGTTAAAAGCCTAAACATCATGTCATTCTTGGTAAGGCACAAGTCTATATCGCGATGTGTGGGCGGTCAGTAAAATTGAATAACTCCGCATGTTACTAAGACCCCAAGTACGGAGAGACTTCACCGAACGTGTACACTATCGGGGCTAGCTAGTGGCCATTGGTGTGATCTACCAATAGGTTGCACCAAGATACTTTGTGGTGAGTAGCATCATGCGTAGTGCCCTTGATTGCTAATGTAACAAAAATAAGTTAAGCTAGAAACAAGTAGGATTCCACGATATGTTGATGAGCATGAAGTGAACCCTAGTGTTTGAGTAGGTCTCGTAAAGATAACTTAATAATAATAGAACCTTCGTTGTAAAACTTAATTAATCTATAGCTTCTACCTCTTTACTAACTACCTTTATACTTACCTCAATTGCATGTTTTTTTTTGTGCTTTGGGGGTGAGAAGATGAACAGGTTGAACAATAATTCGATAAGGAATTTGAGGACGACGTTTGATGATGCTCTACTTATTGCTTTCATTTCTCTTCTATTATATATGTTGAACTTATGACTATGTACCTTTCCTTTCAAGACAAATGTTGTACATTGATTTGGATCTATTTGTAAGTTAAGTTTGTTGTATTTGGTTTAAGACATCGTAGTTTGTAAACTTTGGACTTCGTTGCTGTAAGATAATTTTCTATCTTTAGTAAGGCTTGTAATTTATTCCAGTATCATTTATGAATTTACTTGAGTCTTTTAGCTTCTATTTTTGCTAAACTCGATATGACGTAATAGAGGCTTACGTATAATATTGAATTTATTTAATATTATACATGCCGAACATTTTTTTCCGGATAAGGACTCGGTGTCTGGGAACGGGGCGTTACAAGTGCCCTGCACTTCCCAAAAAAACATCAAATTCACTCTAGGTCTAAGAGACCCCATTAAACGGTTGGGGTCTTTGAACCGGATAAGGTGGAGCAGAATGAAACTATGAATACCATGACCGTGTTTGTTAAGTTTAAGTGTTGCAATGTATTTGAAACAACACTTATTGATCGTTCGGAACATATTAAGTCAACATTTTATGAAAAGCTGAATTACTTGTATATATTATTGGGTTGACATTATTTTAGTCAACACTTATTAAGTTTTATGTGTTTTCTCCATAAAGACAAGAAACTTCTACTTCAAAGAATTCAAAGTACTAAGTAAGTCTTACATGGATTAAGTAGGGCCAAGATGTATAAGGAAAATGATTGCACAACAATATGACAAAAAATGGGACCAAGGATCACGTAATTCCTCAAGTTCTTGTTCTATGAGTTCTTTTAATTGTTCATCGACGGACTCCCAGTTTTCAGCGTAAGGGTGACATCGGGCCCTTATGATCCTCCCCAGTTATGGAAGAGCATGAATAGATAATGTATTACTTGAATCAGTCCATTAAAAATTTGATATCCTTGGCATATCAACTTGTGGAAGATATTAAGAAATGGATATCCATAATCATTTCTTAATGGAACGGATTCTGATAAGGCAGTCTACAAAGAAAGCAAAGAGATACCAAGGCTTTATAAGCGGGTGACAATCTGTTACCAGACATCCATGACAATCTGTTACCAACACAACTAAGTATACTTTTTTCATTACAATTAATACACTTTCACACATTGTTATTGTTCAAGAACAACTAATGCTACTGATGTTCACTATCACACTATGTTATAAGCTTCATTTCTAAAAATGATGTTTCTTATGTATTTTTCTGAATGGCACAACGAAAAACAACTATATACTAGTATAGAGTCAAGTACATTAAAGCAAGTCTCTTACAACAGTCTTTAACCGAACAAAGTCAACAACTATAACATAATGTAACACTAAACATAAGAAGCTCATCACTACTTCTCTTTTATCCAAACAAATTTGCAGAATAGAAAGCATTACCAGAAATGCAAGTTGCAACAACTCTTTTAAGGGGTCAATAGTCCACTCATTTCATCTAAGAGAGGCCTTCAATGATCTTGATAAATTTTCAGGGAAGATATGTGAATGTTCTTCTTCTCTTAGTACAACAAGTGTGGTAAACATCTCTGAAATGTGTCTCCTAGAATTGTATGGCTTATTTGAAGTAATGTTCAAATATTAGAGGTGCATATTCAAACACTAATTAAGGGAAGCTAGCAATTTTAAGGGATAAATGATTGGAAAGAGTTGATCACCATTGATAAAATTAAAAAGGTAAGATACACCACTTGTTTTCATGTGCCATAAGTGTGAAAATAACACAACATAAATTTTTAGAATTTAAGGAATAGATAAAAAAAAAATCTAAAAAAAAAGGAATAAAAACGAAAATACATAAATTAACTATCACATTATAACACGAAATTCATACATATACCTGTCAGGGCCGTCCCGGTGGAAATCGAGGCCTTAGGCCAAAATTATTTTTTAGGCCCATTAAATTAGTAAATCAATGAGTAAAATAAATGTATTTCATACATGAAATTTAAAAAAATAAAAATAAAATAAAAACCTTGACAGCAAATCACCAACAGCAGAAGCGTACAGAAGCAACTAAGCAAGATCGAAAATTCGCAACTTTTGACTGTAGTCAATTTGGATGATTATGTAACCAATATATATATGCAGCTTCATCATGGGGATTCTTTTTAGAGGAAATTTGGAAGAAGAAAATTCTTTTTAATGGTTTATATATATATATATATATATATATATATATATATATATATATATATATATATATATATATTGGAGGAATGAAGGAAGAAGAAGGTGGAAGCCTCTGTTTGTGTGGTTGTAGAATTACTTGTTTTTAAATTAATGATAAGTTCTGGGTCTTTTTACATTCTATAAATAAAACAACATTGAACTCACAAATTTAAAATTGTGTGCGTGAAAGGACCGTGAGATTGGGCTGGCTGCTCACGTCTAGCCCAAGCAAAGCAGACAATCTGATCATCTGCGATCTTTAAAAATCTGTGAAGCCAGTATATTCTCTTTGGGCCAGTGTTTTGGGTAGCCAAATTATCTTTATCTGGGGTGGGATCAAAGCCAAGGCCAGGTGGGCCTAGGCCCAAGGACGGCCATGATACCTGTATACTACCTATGTAAACATATATATACACGAAAATGAAAAGTACAAAAAGAAAAATAACTATTACATTATAACACAAAAAAAAAAACGAAGAAAAGAAGAAGAAAAAGGAGGTTGCCTGATGATATTTTAGGTTTTGATTTAATGGGACGACATGCTTGACTTGCGCGACGGCGCAGTAAATGCCATTAAATCAATTTTTGATTAATGTGAATAAGGACATTTTGATATTTTGATTTGATTCAAATAATAGTCCAGCTTACTTTTTCATAAGGCATTAAGGACAAGTGGTAAATTAAATACCTAAAATGCCCTCACTACCCTAATTGATTCCAAATTACCTGTCAAGAAGAAAATCAGAGGCCGTCTTGAAACTTCAATGAGACGGCTGAAAATAGAAACCCAGTTGTGCAAGGTCTGGTGCGGATGAAATAAGACTCCGTCTCCATCACCTGCTCCGGTGGCGTTGAAGCGGTGGAGGAGGTTAGTTGACGAGGAGTCGTTTCACGGCCGGATCTTCCTTACGATACGGTGCTTTGGAGCCGGCTATTAGTAGGTATGATGATATCAACTGCAAACAATATTTACATGCCTATTTCATTTGAAAGAACTAGTCTTAAGAACGGGTAAATATAGAGATTCAAAATATTATAGATGAAGTAGACATCATTCATGAGGTTATGGTGTATGCTTTAATTATTTTTAATATTTGGAATCAAATTGCTCTTCAACTAGCATAATGTATTGTGGCAAAAAAACAAAATCATGTATTGAGTTGAAAGTCGTTTTGTCTTATTGTTGGTGCTTATAAGAAAATGAAAACTCTAGCTGATTTATCGTAGTAGGATAGAATTAGAGGAACATGCTATCAAAATGCAAGTTTTAGCTTTTTATTACATTATTTTATCATAACCTCTAGCCAATTCATGAAGTAAAAATAGAGTTGAGATCATTGTTGAGATGAAGTAAAATAATGAACTACAACAACAATGAATTGTAAAAACAGTGAACTACAAAAGGGAACTAGTGAAAAAAAAAAAAAAAAGCTCAAAAGTGAACTATGATATTAAAGCTTGATGGTTACTTCTGATTATAAATTCCAAAAAGTGAACTTTGGTTTGAAGTTAATTAGTAATATGAAATAGTAGTGAAACAGTGAACTAGAGTGTTTTGAACTTAAATAGTGAACCACAAACCGTGAACTACAAAAGTACTCACAAAAAAAACTCAAAAAGTAAACTGACAATAGTAAACTTCCAATGGTTAACTACAATGGTAAACTACAATTATAAACTTCTAAAAGTGGACTTTGGTTTTAAGTTAATTAGTAATGTGAAGTAAGTGTGAAACAGTGAACTAGAGTGTTTAGAACTCAATGAAAATCAGTGAATCAGGGTATTTTGCTAAAGCTAAGTCACAACATTTGTTGCAGCTGCAATGGGTTAGGAAGAATAGAGCTCATATCATTGTTGAGATGGACTAAAATTGTGAACTACAACAACATTGAATTACAATAACAGTGAACTATAAATAATGAACTACAAAAGTGCACTCGCAAAAAAGATTTCAAAAAATTAACTAACAATAGTAAACTTCCAATGGTTAACTACAATTATAAACTCTTAAAAGTGAACTTTGTTTTGAAGTGAATTAGTAATATGAAGTAGGTGTGAAACAGTGAACTAGAGTGTTTTGAACTCAATGAAAAACAGTGAACCAGAGTATTTTGCTAGCTAACAACGAATAAGTAGATTTAAGGATTAGAGTTACCTAATAACATTGTATTATATTGAAACATTAGACCTAGTCATGAAAGTGGACATGAACATGATGTCATTTATGCTTAGTTGTGAAACAGTGAACCAGAATGTTTTGAACTCAATGTAAAATAGTGAACCAGAGTATATTGCTAGCTAATCGTGAACAAGTAGATAAGCATCAGAGTTACCCAATAACAGTGAATTAGTATATTGAAACAATTTTAGCATATCGAGTTGAATACGTCTTTCTCTCTCTTATGACAATAAACATTCACCAAAAAAATGAAACACCTTTGATATTTCCAACTTATCTTCTAAAGTGCTTTAAACTTGCATTGGATGCAACTTCTTTGTTTTGTCATGTACAAAATTACTCCTCCAAGAGGAGACCAAAAAGCAGTACATCCTGCTTATCTTCCTGCAATTACTACTCTATCATTCATTCATCCTTTTCAGATTATGATATCTCGACTATGTAAAGGCCTCAAAAAAGAAAAAAGTGGTCTTCTTTGTGCTAAGCATATAAATTACATATGCCTGACAACATATATAGCGCATCTAATTGAATCATATCGCCCCAAATCAGCCCCATTCTAAGCTTCAAAATCTCTCTGATTTCAGGCTTATATAAGCCCTTAATAGCATCTAAAATACAACCATTCATTTGCTCGATATCACGCTTCAAATGGCTTAAAAAACCATCTTGAATCAACCCGATTCTAGTTTCAAATTTCTTTGTCAATTTTCACTTGATTTCTTTGTTTATTCAACCTTGTTTTCAGCTGCAAAACTACTTTAAATAATCATCTTGAAAGCTTCATTTTGTTGCTCTCTTTTCACCATAATTTCAGCCAAAATTCACAACTCATCCAGCTCATATTTCGTCTTGATTTGCTGCTCTAAAACACAATATTTGCCTCGAATTTTCTGTAGTAAAACTCTAAAAACACAGCCTTGATAACGCAGACTTGCTAAGTCAACAAACTTATCTCTCCAAAGTTCTGATCCTTCCTTATCACTCCATGTTTTCACACCTTGACCATGTATATTGTTTCTTACGGAGGGGTGATGTCGTTTATACTCCAAGCATCACAAAATCAAGCAAAATACACAAATTCAAAGAAATGCCCCAAGAATGCTGGCCAGGATTGATTGCTTCATCGAGGACATGAGGTTGTTCCTGCAGAGAAGCTATCTAGAGCATATTTTGAGATCATCGTGGGAGATTTGAAGATTTCTTTGAGAGAAGTACGGACGAAAGGTTTTCCGGTAATAAGCGATTTATTCATAATTACATTCTTTATTTTTCAAAGACACGCACATATCTTTCTTTGGGTTTGTGTTTTTGTAAAGTAAAGGGTAAAAGCAGTCTTTGAATTATTGATTTTGTCCTTATTGTCTTATGAAACTATCGAGTGTCATAACGATTGTTGAAATTATAACATTGTCCTTTTAGCGTTTATTCACAAAATATTTGGTTTCTCAATAAAAAATATATATATATATAATCGATTTTGTTTATTTAAAAAAAAATCAATTTTGTTACATTTTAATAACTCACTTCCGAAACCCGTGTTTAAAATATTTTAACAATATTTTAACTCACTTTCGAACCTCGGGTTTGAAGTATTAACTCACTAACAAACCCTGAGGTTCAAATCATCAATTGATTACTTAACGAACCCTGGGATTTAAATCATTCACTCAGTAACGGACCCCGTGCTTGAAATCTTTCACTCACTTCCGAACCTCGGGTATGAGGTATTAACTCACTAACAAACCCAGAGATTCAAATCATTGATTGATTGCTAACCGAACTCCGAGATGAAAATCATCCACTCAATAATGAACCATGTGTTTGAAATCTTTCACTCACTTTCAAACCTCGGGAATGAAATCATCCAGTCAATAACAAACCCCGATGTTCAATTAAAGAAGTCACTAACGAACACGGACTTCAAATCATGAAGTCACTAATGAACCCCGAGTTTCAAATTCATGAAGTCAATAACGAAAAACGAGTTTCAAATCATGAACTCACTACTGAACCCCAAGTTTCAAATCATTAAGTCACTAACAAACCCTGAGTCTCAAATTCATAAAGTCACTAACGAACCCGATGTTCAATTCATGAAGTCAGCGACAAACAACGAGTTTCAAATCATGAACTCACTAACGAACCACGAGCTTCAAATCATGAAGTCACTAACTGATATTGTCGGAAATATCACGGTGGCGGTTACAGTGGATGTATGTGGACATCTGGCTATTAGGGTATGATTTCTCCGGTGAGAGTGGTGGTGCTTATGAAAAATATGAAGACTCCGGTGACGGGTTCAAGCTGATATGAATGCGGGTACATAGTCGACAAATTGGCAGAGCTTGGTCTGCTTATATTAATATGGGTATCCTTTATGATTTACACGTTGCCCCTATTTATAGACGACGGACTAATCACGATTAAGCTTATCTCGATAAGACTTAATTAAGTACAATCAAGCGTAATAAACAAGATCCCGGCTCCAGCTGTGATGATTAACCCTGAAGCCGGTTATGCTTGATACGGGTCCACGAATGGCCGTACATCGTTAATCGAGCTTACTTCTAACCGTGCGTGGATTGAGTTGGATTGTCTTGATCCGTAAGGAGGCTTGCGTGGATGGACCTCGGGCCGTCAAGATGTGGAATTGATCCCAGCCCATAGTCCACTTGCGGGTGTGGATGAGTCGGACAGCTAGTAGCTTATAATCGGCTTAGCAGCAGGCGGATTAAGGATGTAGCCGTTCGGCTGTTGTGACGTGACCTCTGCTCGGGGGAGGCAGATTCCGGGTCCGTAAGACCATTTGTGGGTTCGGTATATCACTAACGAACCCCAAGTTTCAAATTCATGAAGTCATAAACAAACTCCGATGTTCAATTCATGAAGTCAATAACCAACAATGAGTTTCAAATCATAAACTCACTACTGAACCCCCGGTTTCAAATCATGAAGTCACTACTTGAACCCGGTTTCAAATTCATAAAGTCACTAACGACGATGTTTCAATTCATGAAATCGATAACAAACAATGAGTTTCAAATCATGAACTCACTACTGAACCCCAAGTTCAAATCATGAATTAAATAACGAACCCCAAGTTTCAATTCATTAAGTCACTAACGAGCCTTGAGTTTTAATAATTTCATAATATATTATTATATTTATATGATATTTGAAAATAAATTAGCATATTGGAGTTTTTATAACATCATTTATTGAAAAATATTAATTTAATTAGAAAATATTATAAAAAAAGTAAAGTGATTTTTTAGGACGTCTACTATGTCGTTGCATTAAATGAATAATTTTATAAAAAAAAAATTGTAATGAAGCTGTTAAAATTGGAATGAACATATGAATTCTTCCAAAAAAAAAAAAAAATTGGAATGAACATATGAATTTTTTAAATTGTATTTATTGCGTCAATAGACGCCGTCCACCAGTCCACGTGTCAACACAAGCTGGCAACGTGTCGTCTTAAAAATGTCTATTTCGTTCTAGAAAATGCTTTTTCTGCACAAAAAATACCACCCAACTTTGCCCGGGAAACGTGTCGTCCCAAATAAGGCACATGCCGAAATTTCTCACCAAAAAAAAATCACAAAAGTTTGACTTTTTAGGGTATATTTTATGCGTAGTATCATATGAAAAAAATCGATTTAGCGCGGCAATGACGTGTCGTAAATCGCATTAAATCTCGTGACTAATAACAAGATTTGTTGTAGTGTATTGTCGTAAAATACAACACAACCACATAGCCCGATTTACACCGGACTCCACCAAGCCACACTGACTTCGAACACTAGCTGCAACAACAAAACCAAAACAACAAAAAATACCCCAAAAGATGGGGAAAAAAAAGAAAGAAAAAAAAAAGTGTGGGCCTCGGGGGACCCAAGGACTTGCCAACAAGAAATAAACTCCAAAGAGTTAATCTTGGCAAAAGAATGGAACCACAGCCCGTCACACAATGATCATAGCCATTCAGCAGCAATCCGGAAAAAAAAAATAGATATACCATAAACGCCACCAGTAGCGGTCTTAGCTCCACTACTTGTCGTAGCTACCGTACGGTATGAAGACAATGATCATAGCCATTCAGCAGCAATCCGGAAAAAAAAAATAGATATACCATAAATGTAATATTCCGATTTTCGGGAAAGGGCAGACGTGTCATTTTGCGAAAATGAAATATTGGGTTCGGTTCCTTTTATTCGGAGTTTAAGTATTTGTTAAATTATATATGTATATTTCGAAATATATATATATGTATATAGTTAAGGAAGATAATAAGATCTTTATCCTTTTTTTGGGATTTATCTTATTATAAAGGAAGATAATAAGATCTTTATCCTTTTTTGGGATTTATCTTATTATAAAGGAAGATAATAAGATCTTTATCCTTTTTTTTTTGGGGTTTATCTTATTATAAAGGAAGATAATAAGATCTTTATCCTTTTTTTTGGGGTTTATCTTATTATAAAGGAAGATAATAAGATCTTTATCCTTTTTTTTGGGATTTATCTTATTATAAAGGAAGATAATAAGATCTACATCTTTTTTTGGGATTTTCTATTTAAGGAGAATAAATCCCCACAATTCTTATAACTTTATTAGAAATCAGATTTTCTCACCTCAGTATACTCTGCTGTGTGTGAGCCAAAAATTAGAGTGAGAGTTTTCAATCAATTTATTAAAGCAATTCTTGGCGGTTTTAGGATCGAGTAGGCGCCGGAATCGTTGTGAAGAAGGCAGCGTTTTGATTGCGAAAGTTGAAGCTTTGATAAGAGAAAAGATCGGTTTTAGTTCTTTGTTTCTCTGAGTTTTCTTTGTTGGAATAAGCTTGCTAAAGGTAAAAGCTCTTCCTACAATCTAATTGTGGTTTAGAGTAGAATAGATCATGTTTTGGATGCATATTGCATCAAGTTTTAACTTAGATGATGTTTAAGGATTAAGTTTTGTTTTGGATCTTAAAGACATGTTTTCTCTTGTTTTTACGCTATAATTCATGTGCAAGATGTTTAGATTCGAGTAGAGACCGTTAAGGGTTGGAAAATAGGTTTTAGGGCTTTTTAAGTAGGATGTGTGCAGCGTTGGCTGTAATCGCTGCATTCTGATGCGAGATTGCTTAGAATAAGTCTGTGAGGATGCGCGCGCATTCGAATAATCTTACGCGTTGCCCGATTTCTATGTAATGTTGTTTTAAGCTATGTTTTGAATTTTAAACCTTAATTCATGATTAAATAACATTAATTGAATATGAACAAGCCCGATTGAGTTTACGATTAGTTCGATTAAAACACCGAATGTACTCTTAAAGGGAGTTGAAGTTCGGATCCGTCGGAAGGGCATGAAAGGGCTTGTGCTTTGATGAACTAGGGTTCATCATTATGCAATGTAATTGATAGGATGTGATGTCAGTTGTCTAAGTGAGGAGTAGAGTGATTAGGTGAGTATTATTGCGAAAACACTTTGGTGACTAGTTAATTCACATTAATAATTACATAAGTGTAGTAAAAGCTAAAGCGTCATCTATTCTTGGTTGAAGCCTTGATTCAAATCGGCGATGTGATACGTTCATAAAAGGTGGACAGCTTCTGCGGCTCAAAAGGTGAAGGGTAGTGGAGGAAATCCATCGAGCGTATATGCATGCGGGGAGATCCGGGACTACGGTGCTAATCACCGTAGTTGGCAAGTATATCTCGTGGTGGAATTTTCACCATGCATTGTGTCCTTGAGTAATGATGTAACAAAGATAAGGTGAGTTAAAGCGTATAGTCACGGCGTGTCGATGGGCATGTAGTGAACCACTAGATCAGTCGGTCTCGATGAGGCAAATCTTTTAATAATAAACCTTAATCATATTGTAAACACTTTAACTTACTTTGTACATTGTACTTACCTCAAATGCATGTTTATTTATGTGTTTGGGGAGAGAAAACGAGCAGGTAAATGATGAGTTCGAGGAGAACTTTGATGGCGACGTTTGAGGGCGCGGAGTTGAAGACTTTGATTAATTATTATTCATTTCTTTATTTATTTCCTAGATTTGGATTATTATTGGATTTTATAGTTTACTTTTAGTACTTTGGAATTAAATCTTGTTTTGGGATTCGTTGGTTTTGTTTGGATGTAATAACTTTACATTTCCTTCTCTAGTTCTTGAATTTCTATTACGAGATGTTTGAAAAAAAAATTACCCGAGTCTTTTTAGCTTCCGTTTGCTTTTATTTGATCTGACGTAGTAGAGGCTTCGTGTAATATTATTTATTTAATATTATGCGTGCGAGCGTTCGATTCGGGATAAGGACTCGGTGTCGGGAGCGAGGCGTTACAATAAGCGCCACCGATGTGATCTTAGCTCCACTTACTTATGCGTAGCTACCGTGCGGTATGAAGGAGTATGTATGAGTGGACAACCCGCCCGGACGGGGCGGATTCGAGGTTTTATTGGCGAGGGTCCGTAATTATTTTCAAGGTAATTCAAAATATTACGAGGTCCGAAATATTTTTAAGGTAAAAATTTTCTTCTACAAGGTTTGAAATATTTTTATAAATAAAATGTAGAGTTATTGTTTATTTAGCGAGGTCATGAACCCGTTTAATGCAATGTACATCCGTCACTGCCTCCAAAATAAGCGAACAACATGTTGCCCACATACAGAACCACCAACAACAACCAAGACCACCACAGCATACCATGAACCACCGATGGCACCATGGGAGACCACCAAAAGACTTAAAATCAACTAGAATATGATAAAAACGTGTAAAGGGACAAGAAAGAGGCATAAACCACATGTAAATCTCTTCTTTCTTTTTTTATAGAAATCTCATATTTTCTTAAAAAGTATTTTAGTCCATGGTTAAATATTAGTTTCATCATTTAAATATTACGGGAATTTGAGTAGTAAGAACAAATAAATCTTAATTAATTTGGATTTATTAAGTATGGGATAAAGTTAGAATGAATTTGACGATAGGTGGGCCGTTGGGCCGGGTTATTCTTATTTGGGCCAGGCCCACAGTTAGACAGTCAAGGCGATGGATTGGCGGCGGGGCGAAAGAGGCGACCAGCGTATGCAGAAGCGACCATAATAGTCGGAGGCGCGGGCTCCGTCACGAAATATATCTCTGAGCGGCGAAAGGTCGGTTGTGCGAGAGACAACCACGAGCGAGCGTTTGGCTGAGTGTCGTTAAGACCGAGTCAACATCAGTTCAACCGCATGCATACGTGGGTAGGCCCCACGATCGGCGACATCTGAGAAGATAACCGTTGATAACTTCCCATTCACGCAGGAAGAGAATCACGATCTACAATTATATAAAGGGACACCCTGAACTACGAGGGGACTTGATTCGATTTATCACTTAAATTGGATCGTGGCGACTCTCTCAAGTTCGATCCAAATTCACACCAAATATTATCATTCTTGTACCAAGTTTCCCAATTAGAATTATCAATTACCCGATTGTGAGATCAAACTTCATTATTTGGCGCTAGAAGGAGGTGATTCTGGTTAGTGAGTGATTGATCTGAAAAAATGGCACGAAATCAAGGTAATTCGAAGAAACAACAAAATCAACAAGAAAAAAAAAAAATCAAAGTGAAATAATAGCCCGAGATCAAAGCGTTCAAGACAACTTTGGAAAGAAAGTGATGGAAGAAGGGCGGACAAGCAACCCGGATGCAATCAAGCGGATGTTGGTAGAAAACACTGGCAAATCTCAAAGAAAGAGATCAAAGCAATTTTGGCGATTAAAGCGAGAAATCGGGACAACGATGTTTACGAAACACATACCCATTTCAAGCGCTAAAAGAAAGCGAGCGCGAGTCGATATCACGGTGGTGGTTACTCACCCGAGGTGGAGATAACGCCAGGCGAGTTAGATGTCATACTTAAACCCAAGCAAGATGAATTGGTGGTGTCTCCTTTCACTTGAGGACATCGATGCATTCCCATATCATACGGTTTCAAAATTCCAAAAATTCAAGCATATGATGGAACTAAGGATCCATCGACCATATGCATCAGTACATTCAACACATGAATTTGTATAATGCTCAGAAGAGATGAAATCGGGCATTTGCAACTCTCTTAACGAGGAAAGCAAGAGATTGGTTTAACAAATTGAACCCAGAGATCTATGCGGACTTCCCCTCGACGCGGAAAGTTCATGCATGCATTCATTGCGGTGCGACCTTTTCAACGCGAAATCGGACGTATTTGCTATGATTAGGCAAAGAGTGATGAAAGCAGTTTTGCGATTCATCAAGAGGTTTAATGGAGAATCATCCCGGATAAGCGGTCTGGATGATAAATTCTACAGTAGCGTCTTTCATAAGCGGGACTTAGGAAAGGCGGTTACATGCAAAGTTGAGGCGGTAAAGATCCGCTACGATGGAAGAATGTGCGGAAATAGCATCTGAGACATTGTCAAGGAGAAGAGGCTATGAGCCAAGAGGAGAATCCCGTAGGGATGCTAAGAAAGGAAAAGTGAGGACCGGAATGACAAGAAAAGAAAATCTGTTTGGGGCGAGGAGTAACGTCTCCCATTTACGAAAGATTAGGGAAAAATGGGCTCTGCGGAGGCAGAGACCTTATCCTCTGAGCAGTCTCGTGACCAAGTCTTGGCAATTATGAAGAAGAAAGGGATTGCTAAGACTCCTCCTCCATTTGAGGGTCCAAGGAAAAAAGAGACCACACCGGGTGGTGCAAGTACCATAAAGATATTGGACATGATTACGAACAATGCGAGGGGATCGATTAGAGATATAGGCCTTGATAGCAATGGAAGGAAAGATCGATGAATGCATCGATTGAGCACAAGGGATAATCCCGAGGAAGAAGAAAATTTAAAAGCACCACGGTGGGCATGGCCAGTACAACGAGGAGAAGAAAGCGAGGGATCCATCTCCAGGCCTTGAGATGGGCATAAAAAGCGCCCGATTAATCGATGAACACAATTGTGGGTGGGCGGAGAGAGTAACAAAGCTGCTCGGGAAGATAAAAGAGCGTATGAAAAAAGACGAGAAGCGAAAAAGCAAAAAGTTATGGGAACCGTTGATGCGGTCCAAGAGATCGCTACCAGCCATTGTAAGCAATGAAGGATTGGTGATAAAGCGGTTATCGAAGAATGCAGTGAAGGATCTGCGTAGACACGGCGGCGTTGATTAACGTCTTTGTATTACAGGCGCGTTCAAGCAATGAAATGCGGTTGGGGCGACTCTGTGTCAACTCCTCTCTTTTGGGTTTACTGAGACCCCAGTACATCTGTAGGCATGTTAAAATTGTTGACAACTTTTGGACAAGGACCACGCAGGCGGGACTCGATGGTCAATTATGTGGTAGTAAAAGCTCCGTCGGCATATAATGTGATTACAGGAAGACCCGTGATCGACCTAAGAGGCGATGTGGTATCGCCCGGCCACACATGACATGAAATTCCCAACTTTGGATGGGAAGCTCTTTGTTAAAGGGATGTAGATCTTTGCTAAGAAGCTACTACGACCCACGATCGGTGGAAAAATGAAGGTGCGGCGAGTAACAATAGAAGACTTGATTCGGATGAAGAAAAAAATTTGGCGATCAATGATCTTTGTTGAATCAATTATGCTAGATGGACAAGATCCACGAATCCACGGTCGATATAGGATCATGGATACCCGAGCGAAAGCAGATCTTTGGTCGAGAATCTTGAGCGATTACAGGGCGTATTTGCATGGAAAGCAAGTGACATGCAGGGGCATCAGCGAAATTGGCATTCATAAGCTCAACATCGACCCAACAAGAAAACCGGTGAAGCAAAGAAGAGATCTTTTGCCCTGAAAGAATAAATTTGTCCGACAAGAGGTGGAAAAATTTTTGCGAGGCCAACATGATTAAGGAAGTGATCTACCTAGAATGGCTAGCAAATCGATTGCTAGTCAAGCCCGGATGGCGGTTGGAGAATGTGTGTGGATTTCACGGATCTGAACAAAGCTTGTCCTAAAGATAGTTATACTTCCCCTAGAATTGTGAGGCTAGTAGACTCTACGATTTGGTTATGAAATTTTGCTTTCTTAGATGCTTATAAGGGATATCATCAGATTATGATGGACCACCTGTAGATCTTTGTAAAAGCTGCTTTTATTCTTGAATTTGGTTCCTACTACTATGTGTCTATGCCTTTTGGATTAAAGAATGCGGGGCAACCTACCAAAGAAGCGATCAATACCATTTTCAAACAGCAGTTGGCAAATCAATGGAAGTATATGTGGATGACTTGTTGATCAAAGCGAGGACTCTTGATCAATATTTGAAAGATGTAGCGAAGTTTGTCAAGTTTTAAGACAAGCGGAATGAAGTTGAACCCAAAAATATGCACTTTTGGGTGAGATCGGACAAGTTTACAGGTTATATGCGATAAATTAGAAGCTTTAAAAAACATGCACGAACCAAGAATGTTAAAAAGTTCAGCGATTAACGGGAAGATTAACGGCCTTAAATCGATTTTGTCAAAATCGACCTGAAATCATTGCCATTCTTTAAGATTCTCGGGAAGGCCGATCCATTTGAGTGGAATGAAGAATGTAAGCAGGCTTTTAGGGAGTTAAAAGATCATATAAGTCACTTGCCGACTCTAACACCTCCTCCTCGGGAAGGGAGATTCTATTTCTTTACTTGTCTTTTTGCAAGGAAGCGATGAAGTCTTTGTGTTAGTAAAGCAACATGGCATGATACAAAGGCCAATATATTTTGTAAGCAAAGCCACAAGGACCGGAGATTAGATATTGAGAGGTGGAGAAATTAGTCTTAGCCTTAGTACATGCTACAAGGAAATTGAGACCATACTTCAAAGTCATCTGATAAATGTGTTAACAAACCAACCTTTGAAGCAAATTTTGGAAAACCAGGATAAATGGAAGATTGGCAAAGTTGGTAGTTGAATTGGCGAGGATTTGATATTGAATACAAGCCAAAACGACAATTAAAGCTCAAGCATTAGTGATTTCTTAGCGAGAGGAAAAGCCATAGCTATAGAGCAAAGGTGACGAGAATAAGTCGAGAAGAACAAAGCGAGCAGTGGCGACTTTATGTGGATGGAGCTTCCAACAAAGAAGGAGCGAGAGTAGGACTCCTACTCATTAGTCAAAAGGTGAAGAATTCCCGTATGCACTTCATTTAGACTTCCAAGCTACTAACAACGAGGCGAAATATGAGGCTTTAATAAGCGGCCTTAACTAGCTTACGAAGTTGGGAGTACAAAACCTAAAAGTCTATCACGGACTCACGACTTGTAACAAATCATATCAAGGAGAATATGAAGCAAATGAGGTCTATGAAAAAATACCTCATTGATAGCCGGAGAGAAGCGCAAAATTTCTCAATGGTGGAAGTGGAGCGAGATAACTCGGGCTCAAAACACCAGGCGGATGCTTTATCAAAGCTAGGATCAAATTTTTGTCAAACAAAAGGTATTAGTTGAAGCGATTAAAGCGAAAAAGTTGTGATGAAATGGAAGTACAACCGATAACACAAGAAGAAACATGGATGGATCAATTGTTATATACGAGAGATGGAAGACTCCTGCGGATAAACTTAGCGCTTGAGAAAATTGATAAGACTCTCGGCCAGGTATGCTTTGTTCAATGATGTTACTGTCTGAAAAAGTCTTATCTGGCGCCTTGGTTGAAATGTGTCACCCAGATGAGGAGATTATGTATTAAGAGATCCATCTAGGAATTTGTGGAAATCATTTGGGAGCAAGAGCTCTGGCAGAAAAAAATGTAGGCTTTATGGCTATTCTTGGCGAGAAATGCAAGAAGATCTGAGAATGCAGTCGAACTTGCGGGACATTCAGTGCATAGCAACTTATCACGTAACCTGTACAAGAGATGATACCGATTACATCTCCATGGCCTTTTGACGAGTGGGGGAGTAGACTTAGTGGGCCCACTACCCCTAGCACCGGGAAAATTCAAGTTTTAGTGGTGGCGGTGGATTATTTTACCAAGTGGGTAGAAAATTTGAACCTTTAACTACCATCACGACCAACGGATCTGAAAATTCCTATGGAAAAATATTCTATGCGGTATGGAATCCACTAAGTTCTTATCTCACGATAATGGCACCAGTTTGAAGATCAAGGAGTGCGGGGCATGGTGCACAAACTTAGGAATCTCCCAACACTTTACATGATAGTCTATCCCAAAGCCAATGGTCAAGTGGAAGCGGACCAGCGAGGCAAATAAAGCAGGGAAGAAAAGGCTGGAACAAGAGGATCTCGTTGGGTAGATCATCTCCCAAATATCTTATGGCGTCTGAGGACTACACCCAATCTTTGCAACACGAAACTCCATACTCTTTGGCATACGGATGCGAAGCGATGATACTGCGAGAGATCGGACACAAATCTCTAGGGGCCAAATTATCTTCGAGAAACTCAAAAGTGGACATCTTTGCATGTCAGGGCGAATTAGAGCACAAAAGGGACATAGCCCTAATACAAATGGCAAAATACAAACAACGGATTGCCCAATACTACAACTCCAAAGTCAGTGCGTTACTTTAAAGAAAGCGATTTAGTGCTAAGGCGAAATGAGGCTAGTAAGCGAGGGTCCCAGCTGAAAGCTAGACCCAAATTGGGAAGGTCCTTATAAAATTGTCAAAGTACATGGAAAAGGATCTTATCAACTAGCTAATGCCTGCAGGAAAGCAGTTCTAGAAGTTGGAATCTTTGTTCACTTAAGAAATTTTTCCTTAAAGCAATTTTATTCTGTAAATAATGCTACTTTGAATCAATGTCTCTTTTTCAATTTTATGGTTATACGTATGTATTTTTAACTTGTGCTAAAATGAGGAATTAAGGTCAGGATACTTAATTTGTCATTAAAATTGCAATGAAAAAATTCTGGGCGAAAATTTTGCCTTAAATACTAAAAATGCCAAAACTTGCAGCGCAAGGGCATTCTGGGCAGAAGTCCCACTTAAATAATAAAAACGCCAAACTTGCAGTGCAAGAGCATTCTGGGCAGAAGTCCCACTTACATAATGAAATTGTCAAATTTGCAGCGCAAAGGCATTATGGGCAGAGGACACAAAACAACTCATAAAACTTGCAGTGCAAGAAAATTCTGTGCAAATCACATAATTAAAAATTATGAAGGCCAAACTTGCAGTGCAAGGGCATTCTGGGCAAAGGACCCAACTACAAACGAAGAAAAGCTAAACTTGCAGAGCAAGAACATTCTGCGCAGCATAAGGTAAAATTAAAGAAGCTAAGGATAAAAATCCTAACTAACAACGCGGCGCAAATAGAAAGACAAAAGATAATACTACATCGGGGAATATCAAAGTCAAATTTTCTAAATGCAAATTGTCAAGGTCAAAAGATAGTACAAACAAGGTATTACATAAAAGCCCTTGTGTGAGCAAAATTCAAGGCTTTGGAAAACATATAAATCAAGGCGAAGGAGGCGATGTGCGAGCAGATGTCTCTGAAGAGTGACGCGGAGCGTTATAGTAGAAAATTTGAGCGAGAATGTTGAGAAGGCTTTTTCTTGGCATATTTGCGGACAATGTCTTCCCCACTCTTGTACTCGTCGTACCGTTTTGTGAAGACTTCGCCTGCTTTCTTATCATACAACTTGTGATTAGGCAAAGTGCTAATCACCAAGTCAGGCTGGTTTAGCCTCATCAACACCAAGGGTGTATCCTCTACTGTGAGCGAGGGGCTAATATTACAGGATTTCTTCAAGGGTTTGGGAAGCGACTTTATACCCTGATATAACCTTACGAGCAACATTTTGAAGCGGGAGTTTCCTCCATTGCCGTATGGTTTCTTCAAAATCAGCCTTCATTTTCTTTGCAACAGCCAGGTGCTGCTGATTCTCCTCTCTCAGTTTCCTCAATTGCTCATCTCTAAGCTTTAGTTGCTCCTCTTGGGTAAATAGCAAACCCTCAGCCTTAGCAAGATCGGCTTTCAACTGATCTATTTCCTGGCGAGCAACAGCCTCTGAAGATTCTAAACTGGCTATCTTGGCATTGGCCTCATCCAGGTGTTTCACCCTTTGTTGCAGGTCAGAAATGTCTTTAGCCATGCTAGAGGTCTTCTTATGCAAGAGCCTTACCAAAGTGATATGCTTTGCAAAGAAAGGTTTTAATAAAATAGAAATTAAAGGAGGAAAAAATAGAAGGTATAGAGAGATCTTTACCGTATCAGCAAAGTCATCTGCAGACATGTCTTCGAAACTAAAGGAAGAATCACTGGCAGATGTCCCGGATGAAGCGAGGCCTATGCCTCTTTTTACTCTTTTGAGATCTTGTCCTCGGTGTACACGACGAGGCGGCGAAAGCAGGATCAACGGGAGAAATAAGATTCTCGGCGATGCTCGGCAATATCACGGGCGAGAATCATCCCTGCGACATCTTTTTAGGAAGCCTCACGGAGTCGACAACTCTCTCCTCGGTTTATTTACGGCGAAACCTCCCCACCCGGTATAACGGACAATGTCCGTTCGAATCCATAGCGTCTGCTCAAGTTCTTCCTCCTCATCGACATCAATGTGGATCGGGTCATCTACATTAGCCACTTCTGAGGAAAGAAGAGATGATTAAATCATAATCAAAATTCAAAACAAATTACAAGCATAAACATACATTTTATCTTGTTTCTTGGAAAACTCCACATAACCAGAGTCCTGCGGTTTGAAGGTGGCGGCATCTATCATGGCGAAACTTATAAAGTCTAAATTGGAAATCTTATTCTTGACAAGATATTGAGAACGATGTCTCATCAATCAAATCTTCAATTTGTCCTTCATAGAAGCTATATTCCACCGCCCCAGGTAACATCGAGTTATGTTTCACAAGAAGAAATGTTCTTGCCATTTCTTCTTGGTCTTATCCTTCCAGTTATAGGGATAAGCGGAGCCCAGCCTACGACAAAAATGGTACCATCCTCCACTCCCTGTGTCAATTTACATTGGTAAAAATTCTGAAACGACTTCTGAGAAAGAGCGTGGTGTTCGATCGGCACTGAGATCATGAAACCTATGAGGAATTTACTTATATTTGGATGAATCGCCCAACTCTAACTTATAATATTTCATTATCTCTACACACCCCAGGGAAGAGGAATCTTAATCCTTATGAAGTGATCGGCATACCTTTGTACAAAATCCTCTTTGGAGGATTATAGGCATACTCGGTTGATTTAGGAAGAACAACTTCAAAGCGGCTCGGTCTTGGATTCGATAAGTCTTCAGCAATTGGCCATTTCGATTTTGGTCATCTTGCTAGCAACACCTTGGCAAGCCATGATAGCCTTGGTTTTATCGAATCGGTTAATCTCCTTTTTAGGGTATTTAAAAAAGCAGAGTGATCTTCCGGATAGTGATGGACGATGGAAGTAGGAGTAAAGATCCCGGGAGGAAGAAGATGAGAAGGTAACGAGACACAGCGGGTTATCCCCAAAAGTGGAAGTGTTTCTCAAATCGATCGAAGAAGAAGGATGATTGGGGTTTATTACCGTTTGGGACAAAAACGAGGGTTAGAGGAATTAACTTCTTCACTTTCTATGGCCTAGAAATTGCTTACAGCGAATCAAACAATTTTTCGATGGAATCGCTAGAGGCGGTATCGGCTCTCGGACTCATGAAAGAATAAAGAATCACAAGAAACAAGGGGCAATGTAGAAATGAAACTTACTTGTAATCGCGAAATCGTTCCAAAGATCTGATATAGAGGTGGCGTTTGACAAGAGAGGTGATTATATGACAAGAAGTGGATGCGACGCAATGGTTCAATTGACAGTTACAATGATGACCAAGCGTGACCTAGCCCCGTTTCACGATATAATAATGACACAAGTTAAAACGTCTCAGACTAGAGCAGCTGTGAAGCAGTCCACCCTAGTCTGGGGGGGCTTATGACGATAGGTGAGCCGTTGGGCCGGGTTATTCTTATTTGGGCCAGGCCCACAGTTAGACAGTCAAGGCAATGGATTGGCGCGGCAGGACCGAAAGGGCTGACCAGCATATGCAAGGGCTGACCTTAATAGTCGGAGGAAGCGAGGCTCCATCACGAAAATATCTCTCACAGCGAAAGGTCGGTTGTGCGAGAGACGCCACGAGCGAGCGTTTGGTGAGTGTCGTTAAGACCGAGTCAACATCAGTTCAACCGCATGCATCGTTAGGTAGGCCCCACGATCGGCGACATCTGAAGATAACCGTTGATAACTTCCCATTCACGCAAGAAGAGAATCACGATCTACAATTATATAAGGGACACCCTGAACTACGAGGGGGACTTGATTCCAGTTTATCACTTAAATTGGATACGTAGGCAGCTCTCTCAAGAGTTCAGTCCAAATTCACACCAAATATTATCATTCTTGTACCAAGTTTCCCAATTAGAATTATCCAATTACCCGATTGTGAGATCCAAACATCATCAGAATTATCTTTAATTGAAAATCTGGATAATCTAGTAACTTAATTATGGTATCCTATTTAAATTAGAAACTGTGCCAATTGAATCAAGGGGCAATTATTCAAAAGGACGCATATTTGACTTAATTAGGCAAAAAGGACACTCAAAACAAACACTTAGTTACAAGGACAAAAATTAGGTAGATAGACCCAAATACCCTTAATGAAGAAAATAAATAAATTAAAAAAAAAAAAGGAACAGGCGGCTTAATGTCATAATGTGTAATGTTGTTGTTGAAAGAGATTTTATTTTTTTTTACGGTGAAAGTTTGTTTTTTCTTTTTCTTTTTTATTGACCACCGTGATGCATGACCACCCGATACATTAACCACCGTGATGCATTGACCATCGCGATTCATTGACCACCCGATGCATTGACCACGCGATCGGTGACCACCCCATGCATTGACCACGCGATGCATTGACGCCGGCAATCATATATCGCGATGACATCGGCAATTAGATATCTGATGACATCAACATTTTATGCGATGGCGTCAACAATCGTATATGAATGACATCAACAATATATGTAGTGACGCCGGCAATCATATATCACGAGACATCGCGATGAAGTGACACCCCGCGATCGGTGGCCACCCCGATCACGAGAGACACGCGATGAAGTGGCCACCCTCGAAGCAGAGACCATCGAGATCGATGCAGTGATCATCGGGATGCAATGACATTTGATGAAGCAACACCGTGGTGACATTTGATATTTTTCCGACTTAATTTGATAAAATCGTTTTCTTTTCTTCATAAAATTGACTTCAAATGGCTATATCTTTTGATATAAAACTACGATCAACAAAAATCCTTCACCTTAATTCATATTTTTATGCAGTGACATCGGCAATCATATATGTAGTGATATCAACATTTTATGCAGTGACATCGGCAATCATATATGCATGACATCAACATTTTATGCAGTGACATCGGCAATCAGATATGCAGTGACATCAACGTTTTATGCAGTGACATCAGCAATCATATATGAATGACATCAATAATTTATTTAGTGATATCGGCAATCAAATATCGGATGACATCAACATTTTGTTGATATTTTTGTCCCGAAATTAAGAAGATTTTTGAAATCGAGCTTATGAGCAGCGTTGAGCTATATCGAGTACTTAGTCGGTGGAGTTCGATGTTGCCTTTTTATGGCTCAATCGAGCCCGAACTTTTAGTCGATTCGAGCTCGAGCCTAGTCGATTAGTCGATTCAAAGGTTGTTCTATCAACGACATGGCTACTCATTGCTAAAACATGTATATTCCACTCACCTCTCGGTAGTGATACTTGGATTGTTGATTTTGGGGCATCATCTATGTATTTGGTAACAAGAGGCTCATATCTCACTTTAAGCCCTGTCATCAGACCCACAATATTAAGATTGCTGATTGATCTATTTCTTGTGCACAAGGTTTTGGAAATGTTAAACTTACTGATAAGATATACCTACAAGATGTCGTATTTGTTCCAAAATTAGACTGTAACCTTATATCTGTCAGTAGACTCACTAAAGACCTAAATTGGACAGTCATGTTTAATAACAATCAGTGTATATTCCAGGATCTTTTTTCACGGGAAGTGATTCGGAGAGCTAAAGCCTGCTCATGATTGTTTATGGTCAACCTACTTTGAAGGCGAGAAGATTGAAGGCTGAAGCGCCTCGACTGCAGCAAACCTTGGACAATATCATGTTATGGCATTATAGACTAGGTCATCCAAGTTTTGGTTATTTAAAGTCTTTATTTCCTAAATTGTTTAAAGGATGTAACCTCAGTGACCTTCAATGTGATATTTGTCAGTTTGCCAAACTTACTAAATCTGTGTATACTAAAATATCTTACTTACCCTCACACACTTTCACTTTGATTCATAGTGATGTATGGGGACCTTCAAGAGTTAAAGTATAACATGAAAGAGGTGGTTTGTCACCTTCATAGATGACCACACCCGAGGATCACATGGCTGTTTTTATTAAAGATAAATCCGAGTTGGAACCATCTTCCAAGAGTTCTATAACATGGTATCCACTCAATTTGACACTAAGATTAAAATCTTAAAAGCAGATAATGCCTGGAATACTATGAGTCCAACCTCGGCACCTTCTGAATGATAAGGGAATTGTTCACATCAGTAGTTATGTAGAGACACCTCAGTGAGAATGGGGTTCTTGAGAGCAAACAGAGCACTTATTGGAGATGGCTAGAAGCGATTATGTTCACCACACATGTGCCAAAATACATGTGGGGTGAAGCTATATTAACAACCACATATCGATCAACGAGTTATCCAGTGAGTGTTAGATTTCAAGACTCCCATCAAACCCTCTTGACAACTCATCCCTATCCTCATCTCATTCTTGACTTGCCTCAAAAAATCTTTGGATGTCTTGTGTTTGTCTATATTCATGCCCAACAGAAGCAAACTTGGCCTTAAAGCTCATAAGTGTATTTTCTAGGTTATGCCAAAGGCGAGAAAGGGCTACAAGTGTTATTCTCCCACTGACAAAAGGTTCTACAACTCTATGGATGTAAAATTCTTTGAAAAAACCCATACTACAGTAAACCTACTGAGACAGTCACATATGGAACCTTATTGAAATAGAAGCTTTTCCCTCTTCTCATAGTCTTCTAACTCCCACTACATCCTTATTTGAGGAACTTGAGCCCATTCCAATCCCCCAGCCAACTCCTAACATTCAAAGCGGCTCCTCAGTGATTCACGACCTTGGCCCGACCTTTTGAGACTCATCGACCTCGACCTTTGAACTCCACCTACACCTCTGAACCCAGACAACCTCTTGATACTACTCAAACTCCACGAACTTATGAACACTTCTAATGATATTGATAGCGGACCCATTCTTTGTCGAGAAAGGGAAAGAGATCATGCAACGATCACTCTATTCATAATTATGTGTCATATGATCACTTGTCTCTGGTTTTGCTATGTTTGCACGGGACTTGGATACTCATTCCATTCCTAAGAATATCTGAGGAAGCTCTCAAACATGGCCAGGTGGAAAGGCTTCTTTGTCAAAACTTAAGCATTTGCTCTTCTTGACAACCATGCTTGGGATCTCACCACTCTCTCTACGAGGAAAGAAGGCGATCGAGTTGTAAATGGCTATTCACCATCAAGTACAATCTTGATGGTACTATTGACAAGTACAAAGCTAGGCCCAGTGTATGAGGGCTTCACTCAAACATATGGACTTGACTACAAAGAGACATTTGCACTGTGGCAAAACTAAACACGATCGAGTCTTTGATGTCCCTTCTTTGTCATCCAACTTGGTAGCCCTCCACCAATTGGACATCAAGAATGCCTTCTAGCAGTGACCTCATTTGAGGAAGTCTATATGGTTGTACCTCTGGTTTCACCAACACTCACACTAAAGGGAAGGTTTGTGGTGAGGAAATCTCTATATGGCCTGAAGCAATCCCTAAGAGCATGGTTTGGAAAACTTACTATTGTGGTTAAAGCTGCTGGATATCAACAGTGCAACTCAAATCACACCATGTTTATCAAAATCATCAATAAGAGAAGATCTATCCTCATTGTCTATGTTGATGATATCATCCTTCTGGTGATGACCTCCTCACGAGATCAAAAATTGAAGCCCTCTTGGCAAAAAGTGTTTCAAGTTAAAGATTTGGGCTACCTCAAGTACTTCCTTGGCATGGAAATAGCAAAAGCTTGACCCGGGGTATCTCGAGTCTCACGAGAGGAAGTATGTCTTTGGACCTATTGAAGGAAAGCGGCATGCTAGGGTGCAAACCAGCTATCTCTCCAGTAGACCCCAGTAATAGTGCATGGTAATATTGCTGTAAGAAATGAACAATATCGGAGGCTTGTAGGGAAACTCATTTATACCCATACAAGACCTGATATTGCGTATGTAGTTAGCCTTGTTAGTCAATTC
The DNA here is from genome assembly GCA_026214975.1 of Gentiana macrophylla. Classification (NCBI taxonomy): domain Eukaryota; kingdom Viridiplantae; phylum Streptophyta; class Magnoliopsida; order Gentianales; family Gentianaceae; genus Gentiana; species Gentiana macrophylla. Next base: position 32,991,726 of record CM047809.1, read on the forward strand.
ATGCATTGCCCTACTGAGCAACATTGGGATGTTGTCTACAGAATACTGAGGTACTTCAAGTCAATTCCTGACCAAGGCTTACATTTCACTAAGTCTACTGAGAGATCGATTAAGGTCTATCTTGATCTTGGCCCAAATTTGGTTGCCACGTTGTGAAAGATCTACCCACAGGCTATTGTTTATATGTATGGGGTAATCTTGTCACTTGGAGAAGCAAAAGCGACCCTCTTGTCTCTACAGAAGCGATCTTTGAAGCGAACTCAGGGGCACTTGTTTTGGGCATTTGTGAAGCACATTGGTGAAAAAGAGTCCTTCTTGAACCAGACAACCCGCCCGACAACCTATCATACTCTGCTTTGTGACAATAATTCGACATTATGCGTGGCGAGAGGATCTGTTCATCATGATAAGACAAAACATGTGGACATTGTGAGACATTTCCTTAAAGAAGATTGATGCCCGAGATAATTCAACTTCAATATGTTCCTCAATGAGACCAAAATGCGATATTCTCACAAAGGCCATTCCACCACTTATGTTATTGATGAGTAGCAAACTTGGCTGTATAAACATATACAACCCATTTTGAGGGGAGGGGGTGTAAATATTACCTTATTATTTCGTGTAACACTTTACTTGTATACATTATTTGTAACATGATATATTCATTGTATTGTATAAACAATTAATATGTCATAAAGTAACTCTATTTTGTCCTATTATGTAATAGCCGCCCATAGGAGTATCTAGCCGCCTATAGCACTTAATACTCTACTAAGACCTCTCACCTTCAAGCTTGTATCTATTAATACACATTCTTTTATCTTGAATAAAGAAGTTGAGTTTACTCAAGTACTGTTGCTTTCTCAAACTCTCTTCATCTTTCTACTTCCTGCGGGAAGGAATGAATTTCATATCTGTGAGACACACACTTCTCACTCATTCCAGAATAGTGCCAACGTGAAAGTGATTCGGACAGCACCTCTTGGCAATCCTTAACGAACACATCAAACCCTATCTTGAAACAAGTAAGAGTATGCAATCACTCCAGGATTAAGGTTAACTCATATATGATTATCTTGTGATTTACTAAGATTTCTCAATCACGGAATTATATGAGAAATGCAGATTAAATCGGTCCAGTCCTACATGACTACGTAATATATAAATGCCCCACTTAGATAACCAATATCGGCCAGTGCGGATAAGAAGGTCACGCCTTAAAGTGTTAGGCGCATTAATGGTGGTTTATTCAATAGACCCATACTTTGATTAAGTTCACCATGTAGTTCAAGTGTATCACCATAAACCTAATCCTTACGTGTGACACAAAACTAAGTTATATGGCTACATATGATACAACTTGGGGTTTTCAGTAGTGTATAATATATAAGCATAAAGTAAATAATAATATGAGAATAAATCTGTCATTTATTAATTATAAAAATAATTACATAAATTGTCTTTCGGGCGCTACTCCCAACAAGGGGTACCTTGGTCACTTGGAGAAGTAAAAAACAGAATGTTTTGGCAAGAAGCACTGCTGAGGCTGAGTTCGGGGCCATGGCATTGGCAATGTGTGAGGGTCTGTGGATCAAACAGGTGATGAAAGATATTGGGGCAGAAACATCTGGACCTGTGAGATTGTACTGTGATAACAAGTTAGCAATAGACATTGCAAATGACATTGTTCAGCATGATAGGATTAAGCATGTGGAAATTGATAGGCATTTTATTAAGGAGAAGCTGAAGATTAGGGTTTTTTGTGTATCTTTTTTTACCCTTTACACAGTAGATTGCGGATGGATTAACCAAGGCTTTGGGAAAGAGAGCGGTTTGACTACTTTGTGACAAGTTCGGCTGATGGATATTTCTTCCCCAACTTGAGAGTCTTTGGAAGAAATAATAATAATAATAATAATAATAATAATAATAATAATAATAATAATAATAATAATAATAATAATAATAATAATAATAATAATAATAATAATAATAATAATAATAATAATGGAGTGGGTTAGCCCCTTGAGTTGTGCCAAAGAAGGAGGTATCACCGTTGAAAAGAATGAAAAAGGGAAGAGATAGCTTTCGCCTTGTGGTGGCTATAAGTGCGCATTGACTATCGCAGTTGAGCGAAGTCAACGCCAAAGACCATTTCCCCTTACCGCTTCATTGACCCGACTTATTGAAAGGCGAGTGGTCACAAGTATTATTGTTTCCTCGATGGATATTAGTTTACTTCCAGATAGCCATCGACCACAATGACCAGGAAAGACTACGTTTACGTGTCCATCGAGGCACTTTTGCTTTCCGCGGGATGCCTTTTGGCTTATGCAATGCACTGCGACTTTTCAAAGGTGTATGCTTGCCATTTTGATGGACTTGTGGAGAAATGTATGGAAGTCTTCATGGATGACTTCTCGATCTATGGCGATAACCGATGAGATCTTGGCGAATCTAGATATGGTACTTCAGCGTTTGTGTTGAAAAGAATTTAGTGTTAAGCGGGAGAAATGCCATTTTCTAGTTGATGAGGGGATGGATTAGGACACAAGGTGTCCGGCCTTTAGTATTCAAGTTGATAAGGCCAAAGTAGAAGCCATTGAGAAAATGTCGTGCCAGCGTCATCAAAGTGCAGCGGCTTTCTTGGTCATGTTGGCTTCTACAGACGATTTATTAAGGACTTTTCCACCATCGCCAAGCCCTGTCCACCTTACGAAAGATGATGTTGTGTTCTTGTTTGATGAGAAATGCAAGAAAGCTTTCAATTGCTTGAAGGAAAAGCTCATAAGTGCCCTATCTTAATCGCTTTTGTTGGACTAAGCCTTTTGAATTATTATGCGATGCCTCTAACTTCTGCAGATGGCGCGATTTTAGGTCAAAATTGATAAAAAGTTCGAGGCCCATTTACTATGCGAGCCGCACCTTGAACCCGGCTCAATGTAATTACACTCTGATGAGAAGGAATTCTTAGCCGTCGTTTTGCTATTGACAAGTTTAGAAGTTACCTTCTAGGGTCTCAAGTTGTCGTTTGGACCGACCATGCAGACCTACGCTACCTTATGGACAAAGCGGATGCAAAACCAAGGTTACTCAGATGGATTCTAATTTTGCAAGAGTTTGACCTTGAGATCAAAGATAAGAAGGGTAGTGATAATGTTGTGGCTGATCATCTTTCTCATCTAGTAAATGAGGGTGGCGTAAATCACAAGGAAATAGGCATCGACTTCCCGTGAGCAATTGATGAAGCTTGATCTTTGTTAGGCCATGAGTGCAGCGATTACGTCAACTATTTAGCAAGTGGACATTTAGAGGAAATGACGTATCGGGAGAGGAAGAAGTTCTTTTACGACCTAAAATATCTCGTGTGGGGATCCTTATTTGTTCGGGGTTTGTAAAGATGGGTTGCTTAGAAGGTGTGTTCGGAACATGAGCAATGGGATATTGCGGAGCAATGTCATAGTGGTCCCACATGAGGACACTCTGGAGCACCCAAGGCTGTTGCAAAAATCCTCCAAAATTTGGATTTCTTGGCCGACTCTGTTTAAAGACACATAAGCCTTTTGTAAAGGTTGCGATAGGTGCCGAGAGAATCGGGAGGCGAGAATAATAGGATGGAAATGCCACTTCGACCCATTTTGGAATCACGAAGTCTTCGACGTGTGGGGAATTGATTTCATGGGACCACTTTCCATCGTCTGTGGTAATAAATACATTCTCGTGCAGTGTGACTACGTTTCCAAGTGGGTGGAGGCAATAGCCACCCAAACTAATGATCACAAAGTTGTGAAGAAATTCTTGCAAAGAATATCTTCACCCGATTTAAACTGTCTAGAGTCCTCATTAGTAGCGAAGGTACTCATTTTACAGCGCGCCGCTTGATAAAGTTCTTGAAAAATATGGTGTGAGACATAAAATCGGTACACCGTATCATCCCCAAAACAAGTGGCCAAGTCGAGATAAGCAACGAGCCTTAAAGGATTTTAGAAAAGACCGTGAACTCAAATAGATCCAGCTGGAGTCTAAAGTTGGATGGCGCTTTGGGCTATCGCACGCATTTAAGACCCGATGGGCACATCACCCTTCCAAATGGTCTATGGCAAAGCTTGCCATCTCTGGTCGAGCTTGAGCCGCAGGCTTCTTGGGCTATTAAATTCTTGAATTTCGATAGCCCGACTCTGTGGGAGAAGAGATTATTGCAATTAAGCGAGCTCGATGAATTTAGACTCGAGCATATGAGAATGCGAAGATCGATGAGAAAGAACTAAGATACTCACGGCGCTAAGATCAAGGATCGAGAATTCAAAGTGGGTGATATGGCTTTACTTTATAATACCCGGCTCCATTTGTTTGCCGGTAAGCTCAAATCTAGATGGTGCGGCCCTTTGAGATTCTCGATGTTCATCCAAGTGGGCGATCACGTTAAGCGGGTATGGTGATCAACCGCTTTAAGGTCAATGGTCAAAGACTCAAAAAGTATTTTGGGCAACCAAGAGAAAAGCACGAGACCTTGTACTTTCAAAGAGAGTTGAGGTGCACGATATCTTGATTTGCGATGAGATCCCATCCAACTTCTTTAGTTCGGATGATGACATTTCTATATCTACCCGTGAGGACCTTTCTTCGAGCCTTACGAACATGTCGGTGTGCGAAGCTTACTCTGCGCAAGAGCGAGAAGAAGAAAGAGTCGAGTGCTATCTAGAGAGTTAAGTTCAAACACTTAGTAGAGCACTTGACTTGTTTGTTGTTGTGGTCACACCCATGTCCTTCATTACGATTACGACGGAGGAGTGGTTAGCTTTAAACCCAAGTGGCACGATCCGAGGTTGACTTGGTTTACTCTGTCAATCTAATGACATAAAGAAAGCGCTCTAGGAGGCGACTAGTCTTTTAAGTATTTCTTTTTAGTTAAGTTTTAGGTTATTAGGAATAAAACCTTGGTGAGTTATGTGTTGGTTATCCTTGTCCTATTTGTGAATGCTTTATGTGCTACATGTTTACTCATATACCCTTGTACCCGAGATTATATGTTATGTCGAGTGTTGCGAGATACTATTGAGCGGTTTACGCGATTATCACTTGTAGTGTTATGCATTCGTGATCTGAGCTGCGGCCAGTTCATTCATGATCGGCGACCTCTGCTAACCTACAACCCGGCAATCATTTTGAAAACCATTAAGTATTCTTTTCTTTTATTTGCACATTACGAGGACATAATGTGATTTAAGTGTGAAGGGGTGCAATTCATGCTTTATTTCGACAATATGAGTAGATATTTGTGATCCTTGATAAATTTTAAAATTTTAAAATTTTGGCACTTGGATAATTGTAAATCTTGAGCATGTAATTGGAACAAATGCTTGCTAGTTGTAGTTTCTGACGATGATTTTATGTGACTTTGTGAGATAATTATAGCATGTTTTCTTGATTTGAGATAGTATTCATTTTACACTCACGAAAGCCTTTGATATTGAAGCAAGAATTTTGAGCTGTATCCTTTCACTATTTTAGTGATTTATCTTAGAGATTTGTTCTTAATAGTAACGATGAAGTGATACCTAAGTTCGGAGCAGCGTCTTGTGAATATCTGAAAGTTTGAATGTGATAAGTGAAAGCGTGATTAAGTCTTTGAAATAGTAATAAATTGTTTACTTGAGGTGTTATGCTCGGTGGTGCGTATTTACTAGAAAAATAATTTTTACCCTTGCCCGACCAAAATCTCTAAGTAATCACATGATTAAATGGTATGTCGGAAGCTAGTCGATGATTGGAGTGAGGTAGGGTATTATCTCGAAATGTCTATACCACTTTATGATGACTAAAAGCTCACGGCAGGTTAGAAGCGACTACCTTATGATTTGAGTAAGGTAGGGTGTTATCCACGAAACATCCTATTCTACTATGGCCAGTGCAGAGCTCATTTTAATCTGCGTATAAAAATTAAATTAAAGACTTGGTTATCGTTAATCTTATACACTAGTATAAAGCGAAAGATATCTTTGTAGGGATTATCTCTTGAGTGCTCGGGAAGACTTTGTGTGGAGCAATCACTTTATCATATACTAGGATAGTCATTAAATTGTTTGAAAAGATATTTGTTTGAAAGGATTGTGGAGATTGAAAAGGGCTTGTTACACACACGAATCTATCTCTATGTTGGTATTACTTGCTATAGTTGTTGTATATTTTTATTCGTGAGTTAGAGATCTATTTGGATTACATATAAAGTGAGCTAGTTTTGATTGTTTTGTTAGGACGAACAAAAGTTTAAGTGTGGGGAGTTGTTTACGACTAATTTTACGGTTTTTATCGAGTTATTTAAGTAACATTATCTTCCATGTTTTAGTGATTCTTATAGAAAATTACTCGCCAAAGGATAAAGCGAGCAAATGAGTTTTAAAGATAATAAATTGCAAAAGTGGTGATTTATGTGTTCTTATCGTTGGTTTTATGTTTATTTGGATGTTGTTACACTTTGCAATATTTTGGATATCTTGTAGATGCATATCTTCGGTCTAAAAGAGGTGTTTAGAGGTTAGAAGAATATGCCACAAGTTTACTGAGTTCAGCGGAGCACATTTTCCTAAGTACTTAAATCGTTACATATTTTAAACGGAGATTTGACCCAGCTTAGAGGCATTTTCAGGAGGACTTCTTCATGAAAACTGTAGATCTTTGAAAGAGCTTTCCAACGCACTTTGAATTACGTCAATCGGACTTCTACAACTCAAATGGTGGTCAAGTGGCTAATCAATTTGGGTAAGTGGAAAATCCCGAAATATACTAAATGTCTGACGGGCTAATAAAAAACGCGTTTTCTGAAGAAGAGTCCTTAATGAAAGTTGTAGAGTTTTCCGAGAGCTTTTTATGACATTCGGATCATAATTTTTGGAGGTCTACAACTCAAGATATGAATTTTAGAAGTTGCAAGGCGGAAATTTGATCTGAGATGATCGACTTCTCGACAAGCGGCGTCTAACCGCCGCCATAGTCCACCGCCTTACTCATCTATTTAAGCAGCGTATGGGAAACCCTAATTGAACACCAATAATTCCACACGCAATTTAGAAGCGGCGACCGCATCTTTTCTGATAGCGACCGCCGAATTTCCAAACCTAAAAGAAGATGATTTCTTCCCGTCCAATGATCATGATCAACATCATGGTTGTTGGCTAAGCACATCAGCGGTGGGACAGCGGATGAAACCGATCAACATCAACACCAACTAGAGAGATTTTGCTACATGTTTAGTGAGTAAAGTTATAATTTTTATCAATTGGATATTGTTTTTTATCGTTTACGTTTTATTCGAATCGAGAGATCGATGAAACCATCTTTTATGCTTTGAATTTATATGAAAATATTGTTCAAGTTGTGACCTTTTCAATTGATGCGATTGATTATGTTTCAAGAGATTGATCATAGTTAGTTGAGTAGGAGTATTAGAAATAATCTCGTGATCGTGTTTTGCATGTCGTTTTGTTTTACTTGAAAAAGCGAAACCCTAGAATCGTTTAGAGAATTTAATCAAATTCGTGATAGATCATTACTAAAAATTATATCTTTAACTTGCCGTCTAGTTGGGGTTGGGTTGATTGATCGGTGGATTCCGTTGCCTTGCCGTTGTTTTAATTATTTGATAAACCAAATAGTTCGTATCAATCGTTGATTGCTAAGTTTAGTTGTTTTAAGATTATAGTTGTTTTTCACTATTTTAAGCATAATTTAGGTTCCCGATTCTTGTTCATCGTCTTGAATTCTTTGTTCATCGTAATTCTTGTTCATTAATTCATAATTAGTATAAATCGTAGTTTTAGTTAATAGTCGTGACATAATCGATAGAATAATTGTTCCTTGATCCGATAAACATTCCACTCCCTTAGGGCGACCCGTTAACATCTATACTACGATCCTTATACTTGGGGTGTTTGATTTATAAATTGTAAAACTTCGTTTTTACCGAACAAGTTTTAGGCGCCATTGCCGAGAATCCTCATTGTCGGCGATTATTATTATTATTATTATTATTATTATTATTATTATTATTATTATTATTATTATTATTATTATTATTGTTGGTTTATATTTGGTAATTAATGTGGCGGATTATAAGGCAATCGTTTACGATTTGTTGTGATTTGGTAGGATTACTGTCTTTGATTCTTAGGGCGCGTTTTAGAGGCCTAAATGGTCAAGACTCTAATTAGTTGGAGGATTCTAGGGGACTCTGTAGTGTATAAATATCTCTTTCCTATGATGAATAAAATTAAGCAAAGTCTTTCATAAAAGGTCTCTCTTTTAACAAAATGTATATACAAAATATCATTTAATATTTAACGATCATGATCGACATGCTACCACTCTCTTAATATATGTGAAAATTTCTACAATACTTATAATTTAGGGCGAATATTGATTTGTGAGGCGCCCCTTGAGGGGCAATGGGGCCATGGCTCCCCCCCGATTCGATGAAATTAAGGGTCCTATCAATTTTTTACTCGATAGCATATTTTTGTATTTTTATATTAGGCTTCAATAACTGTCATTAACAAGGTATTACGCTAGTGGTGACGACTAAGGTATGACTTGGTAAAGGATCAAGGTTTGAGCCTTGTTGTGGGCAGCTTTTTTTGTTTTTTGTTTTTTTTTTTAAATTTTATTTTTAAAAGAAATAATTGACACTTTGACTTTCAAGCGTCCATCTCCATCTCCCTCTCCCTTTCCTTCTTTGTATCTCAACTCTCAAGCAGTAAAAAAATATTTTCAATAAAAATCTCTTTTATTTTGAAATGTTTACAATGTTCTTATTTGATTTGGAACATTGTAAGCATTTCATAACAAAAGAGATAGTTATTACAAGTATATTTTTAATGTGTTAGGTGTAATCTTGGGAAAGACAATTTTGTAATTGTTTTATTTAATAAATGAAATGATATTATTATTCATATTTATTATTCTCATATTCACCGATGTGACAATAGTATTTACACTTCTGAGAAAACTCAAAAATATATCGTTTATGTAATCACTTAACTTTCAGCGTATGGGATATACACGGAGGATTGAGTTAGTGAAGATGTACTTAAAATACAATTAGCCCGTAGTGAAGTTAATCGAGTATCGGGTCTCTCTTTAACGTGCTATTAATGTGCCCGAGAACACAATAGGTGTGATTGTCTTATCGGACTTTCGGTTAAGAGAACCTAGTGAGGCATTTATATATGATAGATATATCATATAGAAATTTGGACCGATTTGATTAGAGTTCACAATATAATTCCATAATCGAAAGTCTTATCGAATCAATCGATGATCATATTTATGGATATATCTTAATCTGAGGTGATCACGATCAAGCTGCTTGAATCGATATGAGGTTTGACTTGGCGGTTAAGGATTACAGAGCTTTGTGATCGAATTACCCCGTCTTGGCATTGTCTTGGATTGAGTGAGTGGTACGTATTTATCACGAGATCACGGAATCCATTCCTTCCATTTATGGAAGTAGATAGAAAAGTTCCACTTATTTGTTAATCCTGAAAGCGATCGATCGTGCGAGTTCATATTACAATTGATTAGCTACCGGTGAGTTGTATGAATTAATTGATCACTAGGGGTTAATGGTAAATAAGGATAAGAGGTTCTAAAAGGGTTAACGGTAACTTCCCGATTTAGAATGAGCGATCTATGGAGGATTAACCATATGTAATTATTATATCAATGGGCGCTTATTATTATTCTCGTGAGGAGATAAATATAATCTCATAATCGGAGGAGTGCGATCACGGGATTATGGTGGCATATTCTGTTATTGATTTATCGAATATAATTATTTTTAAGTAAGATAATTATTTATTTGATTTATCGGAGCCGCTGATTATTAGTCCATGGTCCCCGACGTGCCTCCAAATATAGCATAGCTATTCTCGGACATCGAATCCTAATAATATTAATTTAGTTCTTATTGGAATTTAATTAAAACGATATGTGAATTAATTGTTTAGTGAACTATTAAATTAGTTGGGCTAAATAATTAAATATGTGAAAAAGACATTTTTCATAATCTTTGCCCAATTTAGTGTGTTAGTCGAAATTATTGTGACTAGGTCACAAATAAGATTTTCGGCCCCCCCTCATGTTTTAGGAAACAAGAAATTGTTTTAAGACATGTGCACAAAATATTTATTGGATAAATATTTATGGTAAGAAATAAAGATAAATATTATTCTAGATTTGTTCTAGAATATTATGGAATTATCTTTTATTTATTGGATTTATTTATTTGCAAAATAAAATCCTTGGAGGTCGAGGATTACTCTCACATATAAAGAGAGTTATAAAGCCTTCTGTACACACAAAAAAGTCGACTTCTACCTTTTAGAGAGGAGAAGAAAATTTACGACCAAGGGGTTGAGGAAAATCTTGGAAGTTTTCGGGTAGCATATCGGAAGGATTCGAGACGAGAATTTCCTTCCACCGGGAGTTGCTTGGATCACACGTACGGAAGATCGTGGTGCTCTTCACGCAATCTTTTAATCTTTCTACTGCGGCTCTTCTACTTGGATTTTGAGATCCAAGAGGTATATTCTACAACCCCCTTGTAGATGTAGATCTAGTTATTTTATTACGTGTAATTTATAGATCTAGATCCTTAAATCGCTTCCGTTGCGGATAGTATTACTAACATAATGCTTGAGAGTTGAGACGACAAAGAGGGAAAGGGAGGCTGGAAGTCGTATGAATGGTGAATATATTTTGGGACTGAAGTTGTTGATTGTTTATTTGGAACTTGAAATTTAAAGTGACAACTGTTTATTTGGAACGGAAGTTGTCAAATTTATTTCCACTTTAACTTTCAAGTTCCAAATAAACAATTGACAACTTCAATCCCAAAATATATTCTTCCGTTTATCTGCCTCCCTCTCTCTCTCTCTCTCCCTCTCCCTCTCCCTCTCCCTCTCCCTGTTGTCGTCTCAACTCTCAAGCGTTAAAAAAAAGCATACTTAAATAACAATATCTTTTGTTTTGAAATATTTACAATTTTCTAATTTGATTTGGAAAATTTTCGTTTTTTTGTTACATGCGACTTCCTGCCTCCCTCTCTCTCTTTGTCGTCTCAACTCTCAAACATTAAAAACAAAATCCAATAACAATCTCTTTTATTTTGAAATATTTACAATGTTCTTATTTGATTTGGAAAAGTTTCAATTTTTTTGTTACTGTTGTTTTAGAAGGGCTTAAAATTATTTTTTGGTTCTGAACACAAATTTAGACAGGGACGCCCCTGCAATTTATTGTAACAATTTTGTTTTGGTATCAGCATTTATATTTTTCAACCATGTTTCCTCAAAAAAAAATTTTTTTTTAACAATGTGTAAAGTCAAATTTAACAATTAAAAGTAGTATAAAAGGAAATAAGAATATTATAAAGCAAAATACAATAATAATCAGCCTTTCACCAGAGAATAAAAAATGTGCATAATTAATCTGCAGTTTTTTTTTTCTTGCATAAAAAATTACGAACTAGCAATCATAATAGCAGGTGCAGTACTGCGTGGTCGATCCGCCGAGACTGTCGCATATGCCAAGGGCATTAGCGTCAGGATGCCCTATCTTACATTTTTCATCACAACAAGTTACCGGACATCTCATCACACTGCAAAGACCTAATCCAATGTTGCATCGTCTCGCTTTTGCTTCTGCACCCACCGGGGATATACCGCCGCCTACTTGTTCTTGTCCGCCGCCTCTTATGCCCATGATTCCGTTAACTGCATTGAGAAAGAAAGTTTTTTTTGTACATTATTAATTTCCTCCAAAGTATGTATGTATGTATATATATATATATATTGGAGCGGATCTGTGTAGCTCAGAGGGTAGGGTCACGTGACTCAACTGAGATCTGGATAAATTTTTTTAGTATTAAGACAATGTAGTTTTGTTGTTAAAAAAATATAGTTTCAGACTACGATGACTCTCTCAGACAAATTTCAAAAATGCATTTTTACAATCTGGTAGACCCACTAGAAAAAAATTCCTGGATTGTATCTGTGTAGCTCAGGGTGGGGTCACTTGACCCAACTGAGATCTGGAGAAAAAAAAATTTTAGTATTAAAACAAATATCGTTTTATATAGCTCATATGGCATCAAGCAAATTTTTTAAAAATGTATAGGAGAGCAGTAATTGTAACCTGAAGCAAAACAGATGAGGAATAGAACAACGCATGTTTGGGAGAGAAGTGCCATCTTATTTTGGGTGAGCAAAAAAGCTTGTCCAGGGATCGGAATTTATATGTTGTAGTATTTGTATCTCTCTGTAATTATTATTTTGTTTTGGTGCATTAAATGGGGGAAATGTTATTGTTACAACGTGATATGGCGTTATTGACTTATTGGGACATTTTATTGTGGAACTGACAATATATACTTTTAAATTAGTTCTCCTTCCGTTTAAAAATTAGTTTATGTATACATATTTAGCCTAAAATAAATGAACATTTGTGTGTATTTTATTAAAATTGTCATTATTTACTACTGCAATTAATTATCTAATTAAGGAGAAAAAAGAAATGAAGGTTGTTAAAGTAAATATATAAATGTTAAAAATATAGAAAATTAAATACAAGTGCAACTTCAAAATAGGGTAAATTACACCTATCGTACCAAAATTTTAAGTTCATCCACAATAAATGTGGATATTAATTGCTAGTACTCCATGAGTAAGGAGTTTGGTAGGGGAGTTATTGTTTTGTTTTAGTCTGTTTCTGTTTCTATTTAATTGTCATATTTGTCCAAAACACACCTAGAAAAGTAATTAATGTTTTGATTTAACCTCAAAATAATAATAACACCTCTCATATATAATTAATGTTATTTTGTTTTCAAATTCCTACCTCTTTTCTCCTAAAAAAATTTTCTACCTCTTAATAAATAAGGGTAGATGTAGAAAAATAAAATAAATAATCTTTGGAAATGTAATTAGAACAGATTAAAGAAATAATTTTTGACAACTACGACAGTTAAATAGTAACGGAGAAATACAAAAAAATTATGTGCATCTCAATTATGTCTACTACTTCCGTTCATAAAAATGTTCACTTTTTGTGGTGCACAGTAACTAAAAAACAATTAATATGTTGTATTTTAAACATTAACGGACATATAACACATAATAAATGCTTCTTTGAAATATGCAATGAATATACAAACAATGTTGCATAGAGATATTTTAAAAAAAAAAATAAATGATGTGTTGGTTTTCTAAATGGATATTTCAAAAAATGACTTTATTTATGGACGGAGGTAGTATTTATTTTATAAAGAAAATGTATTTATTGATGTCGCTTTGGTACAACCAGGGGTGGATGCCATAGTAGGGAACACAGCCGGCCTTGGGCAAACCATACCGCTGTCTCGACCCCAAAAAATGTTATATTTTGGGTCCCAATATTTTCATCATCTTATAAAATATATATATATAAATTGAGACCGCTATTTGTACAATTCAGTGTTCTTAATAAAAATTAAATATCTCTGAGTTCAAACCCATAAATGTAATGCATTTAATCTAGAAGTTAAAAAAAAAAGAGTACCCTTCGAGAAAGACAACTGAAACTACCTTTTTTATACAAGCAGTCGATTGGCGGTATTTGGCATTGGAGGGACAAGAGAGTCCATGGCAATTGAGTAGTCTATCCTCCACCCGATTCAAGTTTTTTTTTAATCTAGTTAATGTTATCAAGCGACCTACAAACCTTAGACACAAATAGGTGACATATGTGACAGAAAAACGGTGTGAAAAGCATTTTGTGAATATTCATGATGTTACAACAATGAATTTAGAATGAGTTGTTTTTGTTACTATTTTTATGATTATTTCTCCTCCTAAAAAGATTATACGCTAATACAAAGGGCTTCGCCTGCCAAACTAACATTGGGCCCTAAATTTCACAAGGCCGGCCCTGGTAGAGGACACGTGCCTTCAGTGAATTTTCACACAGAAAAATATGTATTAAAACTTGGTTCTTCACCAGATCTTGGAGGTCAATATGAACAAGTCTAAAATGGTTCTTTGGGTCTATCTTCCTTTTGAGTAAATGGTTTTTTAATTCAATTTTCCTTTGAAACATGATACATAGATCAAGATAGAGCAAACATTTAGCGGAATCACCCTTTGCCGGTCTGGACGACCATGTCTTAAGAAATATGCCATAATCATAAAAGCCGAAAGATACGTTTTATCTGACATGTGAAACCATTTTGCTTTAATAGTTAATGACTTTCTACTTTTTTTCTTTCTGCATTTAATTAGCGCTAGTTGTTGAAGTTGTAAACACAACGAAAAAGAAAGAAAAAGTATGCCTTGCCCTGGATTGTCTTTCAAACATCTCAACAATCTATGAGCATCTTTCATGTGATTTTCAGTGGGAGTGTCTAGAAATTGACTCAGCTGCTGAACTGCAAAAGTTGTTTTTGGTCTGGTGAAAGTGAGATAGATTAGTTTACCCACTAGTGATCTGTATGCAGTACTATTATCTAATATAGGTGAATCTCCATGTTGTAGAGTCTGATTGGATTCCATAAGTGTCTTGGCATGTTTAGCCCCCAAAAACTCATATTCTTCTAAAAGATTTAGTGTGTATTTTCTTTGAGAAATAGAGATGCCTTCAGGGGTTCTTGTAGCTTCAATGCCCAAAAAAATCTTAACTTGCCAAGTTCTTTAATGGTAAACTGTTGATGCAAGATATCTTTTACTTACTGGATTAACTGGACATCAAAACTTGCTGCTATTATATTATCCACATAGACTAACAGAGCAATGAAAGACTGTCATGATCCTTTGGTGAACAAACTATGGTCATTCTTTGATTGGACTAACTCTTTGTCCATCTAAAGACTCAGTCAGCTTACAATTCCACTGTTTGATGGCTCGCTTCAAACCATTTAAAGACTTTGTTCATCTACAGACTTGATTTGGTTTATCTGTTGTGAAAGCTGAAGGCAACTGCATATACACTTTTTCATGCAGATCTCCATGTAAGAAGGCTGTATTGACATCCTATGATGAAGATGCTAATTATTAGATATTGCTGCTAGTAAAGTCTACTTAATAAATATTAATTAAATAAAAAACATCCCTAATTAATGTAATATTAGAAGCTTATATTAATTGTGCATAAATGGTCGTCCAATTCTTATTTGCAGCGACTATACGACGCCATTTTTTTAAAATTAATTTACAGAAAATCACTTAATCTTCAGCAATAACGTAAAACACCCTCCCTTCTCGCCGTCTTTCGTTTATACCCATTTCCATTTAATAAAACAAACGCAATTATGGAGCGGAATTGCAGGGGCGGAGTTGCATAAATTTTTCACAAATCAATAGTTGCTTTAACGTCCGACTGTTGGCCTACCAACAATTGATTCTCTCTTTCGATTAAATTGTATTTAAAGTATCCAAATGCAGAGGCTTCAACGCAATGTGCAGAGACTAAAAGGTTTCCTACATAATTTTCCCAAACCATGTCATATTCCCATCTTCTTCTTCATTTGTGTGTTATCAATATCGATTATTGTTTCTGGTGGATTGTTTTTGTGTTGGACTTCCTCGTAATTTTATTCTGTGTTCGACCTTTTGGAAGTGAAGTAGTTGTTCTTCTGCCATGATTGCTTTTCCAGTTTATCTATTTCTTCTTCATCTGTGTGTGTTATTGATATCGATTATTCTTTCTGGTGGATTGTTTTTGTGTTGGAGTTACTGGTAATTTTATTCTATGTTCGACCTCTTAGAAATGAAGTAGTGATTCTTCTGCAATGGATACTTTTATGCTTTTATCTATTTGTTATGGATGTGGGTAAAATGACCTTTATAATTTGCCATAAAAAAGATCACTATTTTCCGTTCTATCATTGTTACCTAGGTTAAAACGCCTAGCATTGTTACCTAGGTTAGAACGCTCAAATTTTGCCCATGGCATGTCAATGTAGCTTGTTTAAATGAAAGGAGAGGCTAAATCATTTTTAATGCCCTTAAAACATGTGAACATGTCGCCCTATGGAATTGGATCAGTTGTGTTTGTTGTTGAATCAAGTTTCTCCATTTCTGCACTTTCTGTTCAAATTGTGTTCATTTTTTCCCAAGCTTTGGGTGTGTATGTCCTGCATTTACCATGACTATACATACAATGCTGGGACTAAAACCGATGAATCTGTAGTCAATTGATTTTTTAAACACTGGCATTTTTTTGTTGAAAACTGAAAATGATATTTCTAAATGACTGAACTTTCACGTATATGCCTAGATGAACTTTAGTTGTGTTATCCTTGTCGATAAGGTTGATCAATTTGATGTAAGAATTCGTGTATTGCAGATTAAACTACAAAAGAAAAAAAAGGTCCTCCCAATATGCGATCATACGATAGGAATTACAAAAGAAGATTTATTCAACAACTTGGTGACTTCTGCACAATATGGAACTTCAAGTATGTGGTTTTTGGTTACATGATTTTGAGCTTTAATCTCCATAATAAATTGTGACAAGATGGTCACTTATTTCTTTGTTCTTTGCAACTTTTGTTGAGAGAATGCAAACTAGTAATGACCTTATCCTCTTCTTTGAATGTTGAACAAATGCTTGATGTTCTATAGTTCTCCCGCCCATTTATTTTCTTTATTCTTTCCTTTATTTGTCTTCTATATCCTTGGTCACTTTTTTTTTCATATATGCAGCCGAAAAACATTGGGGAAGGTCAAGGAGAGGTAGATAATTTAAAAAATATACACAAATTAAAGAGACAACGTTGATATATTATGTCTATATGAATTTGCAAATGAATGTGCAAATGATCATCACGCCAAACTCATAAGGAGATTTGTTTTGCTATATTCTGCTACATGTTTTGCCCCAATGTTTTTATTGAATTGAGGCACCAACTAACAAGGAGAATATTTTTATGACGCCACTTCAATCCTGTTGAAGAAATTTTCCTCAAAACTGATAAGAATGCTTCCTTTTATCTCCTATCGTATGTTTACGCTTTTGTATCCTTCGGCTTCAAATTCATTTAGGTTAACCAGAAGAGGCATTGGGTTTTTTTAGTGTAAGTTCAATTGTAATGCCCCTATTGTTGCAATAGTAATATATGTTTTTCTACTTGACGTTAGTAATGAGGCAATGTGCTTCACCGCCTTTATTTTTTATAGTTTCCTTAATCGAGGGCAATAACTGTGCAACGCACGGTATGCTTCCCACTAATTAATGTAATAGAAACCACATCTTTATTACCAAATCCAAATTCCCTAAACCTCATAATACTATACTCAAAAGTAAGACCACCACCCCAAACATTTCTCTTCCTCTATTTTTCTCCCCTAAAATTTATCTTCCCCTCCTCATCAAAATTGGGGATTTCTTTCCCTAAATTAACCAAAAATCCAAAGTAGTGTAGTTATTTTGCTAATTTGTTGAATCGATTGCACCGTTTTCCCGATTAAATTAAAATTTTATTAATTAAAGAAACGACGCTTGTGATCCACGCGCCTAATTTACATTCCAAATTGGATGGTTGAACGTTAAATCGACTAATCTTGCAAAAAATTGAAACATGGAGGCTAGTCAAACCAAAATGAAAGATGGGGCCAAGTCACAACTTTTAGTCAAAGACAGAGAGACTATTTTTGTTATTACCTCATATAAAATGTATGCTGTAGTGACAATATAACAGATTTGTATAGTAAGATCATTCCTACATCTATTTTGGAGAATTGTGTTTATACTAGAATACGTATACTTGAAAGACTGTCGTCAATGGGAGCGAAAACTTCAAAACTATTTGAGGATTTGCTCGTAAAAATCAATTATTGTACTATTTTTCCCTTTAACTAAGTTTTTTTTCTTGTAGTGTTTTCTTAGTCAAATATTTTTAACGAGAAAATCAGTGCAACACATAAAAATGCATATGTCATGAATTATTTTCCTTGTCTAGTTTGTTTTTCCACCTAGTGTTTCTAGAAAAATTTATAGTATATGACACATACCTTATTCAACTCAAATCAAGTAATTAATTCATGGCTTCTTACTCCAGCAACCACCTTTGGTTCTTCTGCTTTCAAGCTTTTGCAGCTTGCATCGGACCGATGTGTTGGTTCGGAGTTCTGGTCGTTAGAGGCAAGCGTTGGTGGAGTAGCTAGTCTTCGGTGGTGGTTTTGATTTTTATGTATTTTGTTTTGTGTATCTTGTGTGTTGTTGTGTTGATCGCGTGTAAGTCACTAACGTCGATATTACTAGCAAGAATACTAGGTACATCATAGTATAGTAAATACGAGTCAAGGTCGATCCCACAGAGACAATACAACTCTAAGTATAAACGATTATAATCTAATTAAGAAGGAACATATAGGCGGTTATTGACCTACAATAAGCATAAAAATTGGTATTTCTCCCCCTCTTCTCACTGATCTACTAACTTGGATTAGTTAATCGTTACGTTTACTTCCCCACATAATTTCCTTAAATTAATCGAGTGACCTTTTGATTTAATTATAAAGCTACGGGTGCAATTCCTAACCCTATCTACTCTGACAATGGTAGTAGACAATCTATATGCAAGCTACCCTCCTTAATTGGTCCGTAATAGACCATACGCATAAAGAACTAAATTGCCGATATCGGCGCTAACTCATACCGCTAACCCGCCTGAAGCGGTTTATCGACATTGATCAAAGACGCGTTCTGAGGGTCCATTCAAGACTATGTCCAAACTAACACTTCACTATTAAGTATTTCATGCTAGTTTTACGATTACAATAAGCGATTGGCGGATCTAACCTCTGATTAATTAAACCTATCGGTCAACGTAGGCGTAGTGAATCCCGTTTAGGTTTTCTAAATATTGCCTCGGTAAACCGGTATAGACCGCCGGTTTACCGGGGTCATCTTTTCCTAGTCCTTGATCTACATTGCTCAATTACGATTAATCTAAGTAAATCATGGGGTCTTTAAACATGCAGATTAACTAAAACACATAAATACGAACAGATCTACCATATTGAAGACAAAAAGGAACGTTCAAAGTTTCATACCTTCAACAATGGAGATCTAGCTCGATCTACTCAAGCTAGAGATGATGGAGAAAGGGAGAAAACCAGAAATAAATCCTCAAAAGCTTGGAATATCTTAATTTCATCAAATTGTATACAAAAGATTGAATATAATATTTGTAACTTGGAACTTCTTAAGACTTATGCAATAATCTGTTAATGCGGTCTTTTATAAATACAGTGACCAACTTATGACTCTTAGAAACCCTAACCGACCTAGTAGAGGTGGCAGAATCAATTTCGTGTCCAACAAATCCTCGGTTTACTGGCCCTAGCCCTCGGTAAACCGGGCCGACTTTTCCTCTTTTTCTTCAGCAGATTCTTTCTTGGACTTCTTTTACGTGGCCCAACATGCTCCTTTTGGTCCACATCCATTCTCCAATGCTCCAGATTCGGTACATCCTATAAATCACACAAAACGAAACAACAATACCAAATCTTCGGGAAAATAACATAGATGCATAATTACGATCCTGGAAACATGCACATAGCCTTTAACACATATTCCACATAATTACGAGCCTACCTATCCTTTCTTGAGCAGAATTCGGGATGAGTAAAGGTATAATTATTGGTTCCATTTAGGGCATTATCAACTACCCCCACTTAGCTTTTGATCGTCCCGAGCAAAAAGGCGAAAAAGAAACGACATTCTGATCAGTATACAAGTTAATTAAAAACAACTATGCCTCACAAAGTCAGGATCAATATCATGTCTCTCATATCCATCAGTAACGCATTAAACACTATTCACATCATGAGCCAATGTGTGTGTGCAATAACTTTCACAACCGCTTAGTAATGCAGACAATCTCACATTACGTCAACCCGTAGTCGAACTAACCAGTCTCGAACATGTTATTTATTAATCAAATTAGATGGCAAGGAGGATCGAGATCCGAGTAGATATTACTCTTAGGCTCGTGTTTATCGGTCTATGCAAAAGTCGTGCGTCTTACGCTCCATTGACTGAAATTTTCCCAAAGAGAATATAGATGTATATATTTCAATGCACTTCTCTTTCTTGGCGGGTGGACTCTCATTGATTTATCTATCCTCACGGTCTCACTCTTGATAAACTACCGAATCCAAAATTCCTTTGCCTTTATAAGCGTTGGTGAAACATAATTCGGGATAAAGCCAGGGTCAACTCTAGTCAAAGCAATAACCTATCGACTACACACCAAGTAAAGTGAGTTATACGTGCTTAAAATTGTGGCTCAAAATAGAATATGTGCTTAATACGCCACTACTTCAGAAGTGGGTACTTTCTTTTATTTGTGCATCGTGGAACAAAGATGAAGTCAATTAACTCAAAAAGATCAAAGATATCATATATTTTTGAAATTCTGTCGAAATGAATCAAAGTCTAGGTGGTGAATCATGCATCAAAGAGAATCAAGATAATCACGCAATTCACGGAATATAATGCTAAGAAGCTAAGTGACGTTCTTTACCCCCCACTTAAACGAAACATTGTCCCCAATGTGTAATGTGAAAAAAGAAAAATGAAAAGGAACTTAGCTTCCGCTAAGGGTGGAGCCAAAGAAGAAGTGGATCGTCTCGTAATGCGTCGGGCGTAAGTAGTCCTTGAAGAATCTGTGCTAAGTAAATCGAACAAACCAAGAAAAATAGTGGTGACAAGAAACCGTATAATAAAATTGCGGCAGTAAAAGAGAAAATAAATAACTCCAAACAAATTAAGCCGTCAAAATCATTATATTTATAAAAATCTGCTACATCAACTAGATAGGAAATAAAAATAAAAATAAGAAAATGGAAAAGAACAGCAATGAAAAGAAATAAAAACTAGTCATCATCAGAATAACCCTCACAGTCATCTCTAGGCTCGAAACCGGGAGGTGGTGCAGTACTGGAGGCAGCAGCGGTAGAAGAAGATGCTCTATGACGTGGGGCAGTCCTAGGTGGTGGGGTAGCAGGAAGAACTCCTAAAAAGTCTATAATCCTGTCCATATTGAGGTGTAGACTCGCAATTTCTCTCGAGTGCTCCTCTAACATCGCTCTCTGAGTCCGAGGTGCTCCGTGTACCGGAGTACGCTCTCTCTGCTCTCTGTCCAGCCCGTCTTTTCCCTCTTGAAACTGACTGTGAACTAATCTTTGGCTCAGGGTCTTCCCACTCATCACTAACCAGAACTTTCACCTCATCCTCCAAAGTGAACATGTCAATCATTGGTCCATACGGCAACTGCTCGCGCTCAGATGTGGCTGCAAGCTCGTGAATACGGCTGTGTGTTCGGTAAAAACTCGTTTTAAATTTATAATTACCGGAACACCCCAAGTATAAGGCTTGTAGTAAAGGTGTTACCGGTCGTCCTCTGAAGTCGAATGTTTATCGGATTAAGGTGCAATTATTATATCGATTATGTTACAATTTATTACCTAAAACTAAGGTCTATACTAACTCTAATAAAAATGATGAGTAAAACTAAACTAAAACAGGAAACAGGAAAATTCGACTATGGACGGGCGTTCACTTATGTGGGCGGGCGTCCGATTATAATCTAAAAGCAGAAAATATCACGAAAACAGAGGTAAAAGCTAGGGTTTTAAAGAATAACTAAACGAAGCAAAAAGTACGAACTTTCTTATGAATATAAAGGAACAGTAGAACGACACGAATCCACCAAACAACCACCACCCAACCAAGTCATGAATTGAGTTATATTCCTTGGTATGATCTAACCTCTTAATCAAATTTACTTAGCTTTCGTTTTCTTTCTTAAGTAAAACAAAATTAACACTTTAAGAACATGATCACGAGTTCGTCTCCGAATCTCCTACCCAATCAATAATAAACAATCTCTTGAATTATTACTAATCGTATCAAAAGAACGGCTCTATATATATGAATCCAATTCTCATTAAAATTCAAAACAGATAAACGTTTCATTGATTTCTCAATCTAATAAACCAAACATTCAAATCTATTCAATTGATAAAGAAATTAAAATTCAAACTCACTAAACAATTGCTACTCGAAAATCCCTTGGTTGTGATGGTGTTGTGTTGGCTTCATCCTGTTGTCCTATCATGAATCTGCTTAGCCCTCAATCATCCTTGATCTCAAGAGAGAATTGAAAGAAGAAGACTCATGTTTTTAGTGTGTTTGGTGCATTCTTCGCTCTCGTTAAAAAGTGTGGCTTTGGAATTATGATGATGTTTAGGGTTTCCCATGCGCTGCTATTTATAGATTTTAAAGGCGGCTAGGGTTAAGTCGGCCGTGGGCGCCCGTCTAGGGTAATGGGCGCCCGTCGGATCGCGTTGAACTTTCGAGTCGGGCGAGTCATGATCAAACGCCCGTCCTTCTTTAAATCGAGGCGCTTCGTCCGCTTAAAATCATCAATCTGAATCAACTTCTCCTCATGGGCGCCCGTCCGCTTTTTACGGGCGCTTGATCCACGGGCCAGGACCTCAAACGCTCGTTCAGTTGTCTAAATCTTCATTCCAATCTCCAATTATGCATCTTTTCAGCTCCTTCAACAACATGCAAGCATACCTACAAGGCAATAGAAACGAGCAAAGTGTAAAATCGTCCATAAATAAATAAAAACCACATAAATAGCTCGATTTTCACACTCTAACAAATTCTAAACCCATTCTTCCAATTTATCCTTTTAGCAAGTGATTTTCTATAAAAATTACTAAAACACGGAAGATATTGTTACGAAATAACTCGATAAAAACCATAAAATTAGTTGTAAACACTGTGCATCATGAGACGATGTTGGCTGGAGATCCCTGCTCCAGATAGAACATCAATTTCGCCCTCTTCGGTGTGATAGACACCGTATGCTTGGTTGGCAAAAGTCGAGCACAAACGAATCTATTGACCACCTTCCTATCCCAGGAAGATGGTGGGGGCTCCCGTAGGATTGCGGGGGCTCCCGTAGGATTGCGCTTCCATTGCACCCTAAAAATTCAGCTATCATATCCATCCTCTCCAAGTCTTCAATATTGCTCGAGGATGTGTACTCGTCCTGGCCCACCGGTGGAGTGCGAAACCCAAAATGAGCATTGATCCGCTCAATAGAAAAATCAATCTTAACCCCACGGACCATCGGAAATGCGACTTCGGGGTTATGCGAAACATAAGCGTAAAATTCCCTTACCACCGTGGCGTTGAACCGTGTCGGTGCCTTAGCCATATCCAGGATGTCTTGTTCTTGTAAGGCTCGTGGCAAGATCGAACCGCAATCGTCCAACTCTACGCCCCATTCTCGAGCAACTGGTCTTCCGTTCCGATGCCCTCGGAACGACTCGTAGATTGCTAATGATTGAAATTGCTCAACCCCGTCTATCAAGGGGTTAGCATCTCCGTAAATACTCTAATAACCACTGGGACGAAGAACAAATCAGCTACGCTTAGGAGCCATCCTGACCGGGACAGTGCTTCTAATGAAGAAAGAAGAAGAATTGCAGCACTTCACCTTGCAGAAATATTACAAATCAGCAACAATGATGGAGAAAAGGCTATGGTTGGTGTTTTGGTTGTTTAAATGGAAGAGAATAGGTTTGGTTTTGGTGGAGATGTAGTGGTAATGATGGCCGAAATTTGTGAAGGAAGAAGAAATGGAAGAAATTTGGTGATTGAAGGAGAAGATAGTATATGAGAATGATGATAATGGTGGTAGAAGAGGTGGTTTAAATAGGAAAAATGATGGAAGGTGGAAGGATTTGGTGGGATAGTTGGTATAGGAGTAATTAGGGTGAGGGATTTGAGAGGGTGATTGATGGGATTGAGGTGGAGTTATGGTGGAGTGTGGGAAAGGATGAAAATTTTGAAAAGAGGGAAAAAAGGATCAAGCTTCACTGACCGGCAAAGATCTCGATACAACGTGTCCTCCACGTGTCTTTAAAAATTCAGCTTTATAATCTGACATTCAAAGAACTGAAAATCATGGCTCGGTAAACCGGAGGTAACCCTCAGTTTATTGGGGATTCTTTTCCCCAGATTTCTCTATACTCATTTTCTGCATACTTTACTCAACCTCTCTACTCATTTTTGACCACAAATTGACTAGTCTCTTACTCCTTTTGTTGCCCTTTCTGACTCAATCCTAACCTACTTCAGTAGAATCCACAACGAGTAAAACAAAACCTTCACAACAACCATCGGTTTCAAGCCTAAGGGTGCGGTAGGATGAAAAAAAGCTCGTCCCTTCATCCAGCTACTTTTATTCATTCCAAATCTACCTAAGGGTTTAAGAGAATAGTTCTGAGTTTCTAGTCGCCAGCTCGACTTTCCTTCAGATTTTTTATCATTCAGGGGTTGGAGCTTTAACTTGCCAAAATTTTGCTCCAGAGATTTGTATCTTTACAGAACCTTTGTGAGCTCTCTTCCTAGCATGCCTCTCTCTCTTAGCTTACGTACTAGGTCTGCCTCTGCCTCGAGATTTAGACTTTAGACCCAAGGACTCCACATTTCTTACTTTAGGCTCAAATCGTTCACTACGCAATACGGAAGGACTAGCTTCCGTGAGCGTCTTGTTGTGGTCCTTCTCTTCTCTCTCTAAGCATTAATCTCATGAATTCCTGCTCAACGGTTTCTACTACACCCTCTCGATGCTAATGCCCTTCATTTTCTATCTCTATAATTTCCACCTTTCCTGAATCATACGTCATCTTGCAACTTTCCGGCCTATTATCTATATATGGGCTCTAAGATTTTGAAAGATACTGCATCATTATTCAACCTCAAAGTGATCTCCCCACTATCAAAATCCATGACTGCTCTGTTTGTCGCTATTAAAGGTCTTCCTAACAAAACTGGGGCACTTGGGTCCTCTGGTACGTCTATAACCGTAAAATCAATTGGAAAAGTGAACCCTCCTGCCTTAATCGTGCACTTCCTAAGCAGACTGGTAGGCATATCTCTAGTCCTATGGACAAAAGTCATGGTTCGGGTTTGATTCATAATGGCCAGAAGCTTAATCTTTTGGCAGAGGGAAAAAGGTAGAATGTTGCAACTCAAGCCGGAGTCACAGAGACCTAATCCAACTGATATACAATTGACAGAGATTAGGAGTGGGAACGT
This sequence comes from Gentiana macrophylla, assembly GCA_026214975.1. NCBI lineage: Eukaryota > Viridiplantae > Streptophyta > Magnoliopsida > Gentianales > Gentianaceae > Gentiana > Gentiana macrophylla. The sequence continues at coordinate 33,016,887 of CM047809.1, forward strand.
GACAGGGTCTCCTAACTTCACCACGGTGTCAGAGTCTGGGTAATCCTCAGGATCAGAAAACATCATGTCGGGATCCTCTTCAGGATCATCAGAATCATAATCCAAAGAATATATTTCAATTATCTCAATAGGGAACTCACCAGGACGGTACGTGACGTGCTCCTTTAAGTTCTCTTCAGGCTCTTGCTTGATTGCTTCTTTCTCTTTTTCCACCCGCTCTTTATCCGCTTCGTATTTCTCTCTGATTACGGATCCAAGATACATGGAAATTGGTGTGACGTTCAATATTTTCTGAGGCATATTGCTTGACTTGTTTGCTCTTCTACAACTTTGGTTTGATCGAATCTATGAAGTGTCCTGATCTTCCGGCGAAAGAGACAAAATAAAACAAAGAAAAGGTTAGCAACTTCCGCTTCAGTTGGGTATGATCCCAACTGTTGCGGACCTACTAAATAAAATCAACTGGGAATAACACAGAATAACTAAGGTTATTCAGAATTTGATTTTCCAGGCCTCGGTAAATCGGGGGTTACCCTCGGTAAATCGGGCTTGAGATTTCTTATTCTGGCAGATTAACAGGTGTAGATTTGATCTAGAACGACTCAAGACTCAAAATAAAATAAAATAAAATAAAATAAAAATGACTTATTAATCTAAATTAAAATGTTTATCTTTAAAATTGGCCATTGTCCCCGGCAACGGCGCCAAAAATCTTGATCGCGTGTAAGTCACTAATGTCGATATTACTAGCAAGAATACTAGGTACATCGTAGTATGGTAAATACGAGTCAAGGTCGATCCCACAGAGACAATGCAACCTTAAGTATAAACGATTCTAATCTAATTAAGAAGGAAGATATAGGCGGTCATTGACCAATAATAAACATAAAAGAAACTTGGTATTTCTCCCCATCTTCTCCCCGATCTACTAACTTGGATTAGTTAATAGTTACGTTTACTTCCCCACATAATTTTCTTAAATTAATCGAGCGTGCTTTTGATTTAATTATAAAGCTACGGGTGCAACTCCTAACCCTATCTACTCATGGTAGTAGACAATCTATACGCAAGCTACCCGCCTTAATTGGTCCAAAATAGCCCATACGCATAAAGAACTAGAATTGCCGATATCGAGCGCTAACTCATACCAATAACCCGCCTAAACAGCTGTCGACATTGATCAGCATATCACTAGGGTCCATTCAAGACTATGTCCAAACTAACACTTCACTATTCGTATTTCATGCAAGTTTTACGATTACAATAAGCAGATTGGCCATATCTGACCTACTGTTAATTAAACATGTCGATCAACGTAGCTATAGTGAATCCCAGTTTTAGGTTTTCTAAATATTGCCTTGGTAAACCGGTATAGACCGCCGGTTTACCGGGTCAGCTTTTCCTATTCCTGGATCTACATTGCTCAATTACGTTTAATCTAAGTAAATCATAGGGTCTTTAAGCATGCAGATTAACTAAAGCACATAAATACGAACAGATCTACCATATTGAAGACAAAAAGAAACGTTCAAAGCTTCATACCTTCAACAATGAAGATCTAGCTCGGTATACTCAAGCTAGAGCTGATGGAGAAAGGGAGAAAACCTTAAATAACTCCTCAAAAGCTTGGAATAACTTTATTTTATCAAATTGTATATAAAAGATTGAATATAATATTTGTAACTTGGAACTTCTTAAGACTTATGCAATAATCAATTAATGCGGCCTTATATAGATACAGTCACCGACTTATGACTCTTAGAAACCCTAACCGACCTAGTAGAGGCGGCAGAATCAATTTCGTGTCCAGCAAGTCCTCAGTAAACCGGGCCGACTTTTCCTCTTTTTCTTCAGCAAATTCCTTCTTGGACTTCTTTTTCGTGGTCCAACATGCTCTTTTTGGTCCAGATCCATTCTCCAATGCTCCTGATTCGGTACATCCTATAAAACATATAAAACGAGACAAAACAGTTCCAAATCTTCAGGAAAATAACATAGATACAGAATTACGATCCTGGAAACATGCACATAGCATTTAACACATATTCCATTTAATAACGAGCCTATATATCCTCTCTTTAGCAGAATTCGGGGTGAATAAAAGTATAATTATTGGTACCATTTAGGGTGTTATCATGTGTCTTTTGTAATATGTGTTTTGTCAAGAGGATCCGTGTCTGAACGCCATTTATCACTTTGGAAAATTAGTTCTGTTCTGCACCTTTTTTTTCTAATCTACTTGAATCCGTTGTGCTGTATTCCGGCGTTGTGTTTGTTCTTAATCGGCGTTAGTCCGGCTTTCAATTAAAGATTTCATCTTCTCAGGGATTATCTATTATTTTAATTAATTTACATAGATTGATTTTTGATTCAATCATCATATTATTGTGTTTATAATATAAATCTTGTTATAAAACTAATAAAAGAAAGAACAGGAACAAAGTAATTAAGAGAAAGGAAAAATGCTTGTGTATTATTTAACTGGCATCATGGCGTATTTAGAGTAGAAATTACAATGTGAATACAATACAATAAATAAATCAGAAAATCTTGTAAATCAATTTGAATAATAGATAAACATATTTTCAATATTATAACACTCCCCATTGGATATCTATTATTCAACGAGCACTAGATATGATATGCCTCATTAAAACCTTACTAAAAAAACCCAGTGGGAAAACTTAGTTAAGAAAAAAGAGTACATATTTATCTATGTTGATCCCCCTGAACCAAGCATTAATTAAGGTCTTCAAACGTCGCATCCCAATGCTCTTCACCAGTCTATCGAATGTTGCAGTTGGTAATGTCTTAGTAAATAAATCTTCCAGGTTGTCGGTTGATCGGATCTATTGTACATCAATTTCCCCATTCTTTTGCAAGTCTATTATATGGTTGAATTAATTTCTCAACATGAGTTGCATAACGTGTATATGTCATGTACTATTAACTTTCCTAGAAAAACCCAGTGGGAAAAAACTAGACAAGGAAAATAGTTAATGTCATATGCGTTTTTATGTGTTGCGCTGACTGTCTCGTTAAAAACCTTTAACTAAGAAAACCCTGTGGGAAAATTTGATTAAAGGGAAAAAGAGTACAGTCATTGCTTTTAAGACAAAATGCTTAAAATAGTTTTGAAGTTGTCGCTCTCCTTGACGACAATAATCTTTCTTATGTACGCATTCCAATACTATAAACACATTTTTCTCCAGAACATATGTAGGAATTATCTTAGTGAACAATTCTTATAGGTTGTTACTAGAGCGTACTTTGTGTATCCATCTCTTCTAGACTTCATGTAGATAATTGAATGTAGGGGTTAAATACTGTCACCCCACTACTCATTCGTGCAACACATGGAACCCAGTCATCACTATGATTATAAAAACAATGGGGAAAGTAATACAATCGCAATTTGCATGCATATATTTCCACTCTCATACGTTGTAGTGCTATAAATTCATGACATTAAGTTTGCGTTACTTATATATTCCTTCCTCAATAGGACTATATTATAGCTATATTACATTCAACATGAATGTTAACGACGTTTTTAACTTAACAGTATGCATGTTGCGATTGTCATATTATTCATTTATGAAATCCACCAAGGATTTTCATATCAATATTAATGTCCAACGACCCATAAATATGCGGTCATGACATATGAAAACTCAACGTTAATATATTAGTTAGCGGAACATAACATAATCTATAATGGGAGAATATATTTAATCATTAACAAACAAATATTTCCAATTCAAAGTCAACCTCAATTGCTTATTTTATTTTTACCTAGTCTGAGTGTTTCTGATACTCTGCTAATGACTTAGGTACCGGGTCCAAATATAATAATAGCAATTAAAGAGGTAAATATGTCGTCGATGACTATTATATTTTATTATAAATTTCTCCCATAATATTCATTGCTAATTCGATATTAGCATAAACCAATTCATTATCAATGTATGGATTGATTGTTCCGCAACCCCAATATTTAATCATTTGATGCACATGCAGTTTTATTTTGGGGTTTCGTCTTCAAGACGAATCTCTTTAAGAGGTTTCATGAGTGACTGATTATGAATTCATTTTCCACGGATTTTTATCTTTTACACCGATCGGTCTTCTACGCTTCTGTCGTAGAGAAATATTATCAATAATACTTTTGGTGCATTTATAAATTGTCTATCTTTTTATTCAATTAAGGCATCTGGCAAATTACTTGCTAAATACTATATGTAAGATTATTTTCGCAGTTCAGTTAAACTAATGCGTGGAAGATTGTTTATGTTGTTAAAATTTCTCGGCATTCTTTTATTCTATCATGAGGTTTTCTTTATCTCCCCCTAATGCCGTGAATTGATCTTCATCAAACATGTTGCACCGAGCTATACCTTGATGCTCATTTATTCACTTCAAGCAATTCACACATTCAAAACATAGTGGTTTCATTAAATATCTCATTCTATGAGATTTTTGAAAACATTATATGTCTTGCACTTTATATACCACTATGTGATTTCGGATTCTTCAAGAATCGTTCAAATTATACATCATATGTATAGAAATCACTAGAATGAGACAGTGAGCATTTTTGTTCATTTCTCCCTTTTTCTCAGAAAATATTTGATGTATCTACCCTTCGTGGGTTTTGTCAATGAATAATATATGAACTAATGGTTCATATATGTCAATGTTTGTCACGAGATATAATTGATAATGGATTTTTCTCCCCTTATTCTCAGACAACACTTTTTCATAATCGGTATCTAGAAAATTTGCAATAACCCATGACATATTCAACATTTTAATGTTAGAGATCCTCTTATGAAAGTATCAACAAACTTCTTTAATATTTTCCGATTCGGGGGGAAATATTATCTCCTTTAGAGAGATATTATATCAATTCTGATAATTATGGATACACTATATCCGGTTATGCCAATGTCTTGAATAACCAACCTAATTCCAGTGAGATTCTCACATGAAGAATGATTACAACCACAATAACCAATATATTCATAATCATTATATGCATCTTAAGTATTTAATATGATCATATTCAAAGAGATCAAATGTAAATTGAATTGTTAAAAATAACTTGTTACTTGTATGTTCTAAAAATAACTTCTAGTAAAAGAATCATATATTACAATTTCAGTCAATAAATTTTTAACATACAGTATAACTCAAGATTCAATTAAATTGCAAAACCAAGTATAACAAGTTGATTGGAAATCTCATAATAATATAGTAATTCAAATGGTTGATACTTAAGTTCACTAATTCAAGTCACTGAATTCACTTCAGGAAAAATCATTATTGCAATAGATTTTGACATTTTAAATTTGCATTCAAAATGTCAAACTAATTAACTAGTGAAAAATCAATGGAGTAAACGGAAGGCCAGATTCACAAATTCAAGTATAATATGGAGATAAAAATACTCAAATTGCTAGATTATGCAATTACTATATATATATATATATATATATATATATACAAACGTTAATACCAATGAACCCTATCTATTCAAGAGTACATATGTACAAACGTATCGTTAAACTGATTTAAAACAAAATATCATAAAATCATAATTTATGTCTTAATTTAAACAATTATCAATCAGACTGATCAATGATACATACATACATATGTATGTATATAATTACTAGCATCTATAAAATCATAAAACATTTGTAACTTTATTTTATGCAAGAGTGTTTATTTTATAACAGATGCCTACACATATTGTAGACTGTAGTTGACATCGAAAAACACGTTTTAATTTGAACACATACAATTGTTTTATTTAGACATAAGCAGATACCAAAATGATCCTGAAAAAAATGGGTCAATTTAAAATCTTTAGTTCTTATTTGAAGTATCAAATGATCTGTACTATGTACAATAATTAGTAGCACACTTAAGATTGAAATAACATGAAGAATAACCCTTATTCGTATTTCACGTAGAACAATTTAATAAAAGAAAATTTATCTTACGTCGATTAGATCTATAATCTATTATTATAAAACATTTAAACATGAACCTACATTAACCCTTTTCAATGTAAATAACATGTTCATTTCGTTCAATGTTGCTATACGTCAGAAAAAAAATTCATACTCACACTCATGAGTATAAATAACCATCCATCATAAAAATCACCACTTTATTTAACAATTTACCCAACAATTTTAATGAATCTGTCGTTAGGGCATAATCAAGTGACAATAATACATAATCAATCAATGACATCAAGCGGTGTCGTTAGCGTGTCATAAAAAATCCAACACTTATGGCTATGACATCAGTGGCATATCAAAATCAAATCATCATTGTGATTATTATGTTCATTAAAATTTACCACAATATTATAACTCAATAAATTAGTCTCAATTACTTTATCTGGCCTATCTGACCTTTTCTTCTTTTTTATTTGACCTATTTGGCCTATCTGGACATTGTCATTCTATTCCACATCTATATCATTTGTCATATCTTTATTATTATAATCCAACTTTGGTGGTTTCTTGCCACGATTATCATTGTGGTGGCGTGACATATATTCTCTACCACCATCGCCACTACTATGGTCTCCACCACAACCACGGGCCAACATTTGAATATTGTGTCGTGGCCAAAATTCGAATATTGTGTCACATTCACCTCTAGGAATGGACTAGAACCGACTCTTAATTTTCATTAATAACTATTTTTTCTCAGCCAGCAATAAACAAGCACTGGAATCAACTCATTATTTTAATCAGCCAGCCAACAATATGTTAAAATGGTGTCCTAAACCCAATCAGGTTGGACCAGATCCGACTGGGTCGGGTCATTTACAGTCTGCTTTAGTTCATGTAATAACTTTATTATGATTAATAAAAGCACTCTTGTAATTATATATTGTTTCTATTCATATTATTGATTGTATATATAGTAACGTCCCTAGTGTCAAACTGTGATAGAGAAACCATGATAGTTATTATGGTTGATGATATCTCTAATTGATTTAATGAAGTTTGATACTTAAATGTCTCTAGTCGTATGTACTGTCAAATGGGACATTGATAGTATGATAAAACTAGCACGTATTGGATGTCTTCTATCTTATTGAAGATATGGATAGATCTCATCTATCAAATCGTAGAGACATTTGGATTGTATGTGGACGTGTATTAAAGAATACGTACGTTAGACTAACCCACTTACTAAGTGTCGCACTATGTGGCAGTTGTGTAATTATCCTTAGGACCGGAGTCTTCATGGCATCACGGTGTGGATTTTCATGCTTCAACACTATTGAGGTTTCCCCTGGCCATGGGGTGATCATGCGGTAGTGATTGGGTGTGATACTGAAGCATGCGGAGTATACATGTTTGGTCATCCGGGAATCGTGTATCCTATGATTGGGAGTGAATATCCGAAATGGCCTTCTTATAAGGAACGTATAGCTCTCAAGAATCTTTGCAAAGTGGGAGTAAATGTGTTATTACGAGAGAGCATGATATCCAGATTATAAGATACGATCGTTAATGTACTGACACTCGAGATACGATCGTATGGATATTATTACAATGGTAGGATTGTAATTTACACGGTAATTTTTTCACATGAAAGGTAGTAGTCATTGCTTTTGACTCTTTCGATGATTGGAGGTCACGGTGTGTTGCTAGACGCTATCATGTGATCGTAAGGTATGAAGGGCATTTTTGTAATTTGCACTTTGTTCCTACGGCCAACATATTCGGAAGCCTATCGGGTCACAAACATAATAACATCGAGTCTGATTAAAATGCGGTTATAGTTGATAGCCAAATAAGGAAAGTTTATCTCAAGACTATAAAGGTTATAGTGGTAAATTAATATGGTGGTATTTATTTATTATGAATAAATATAATACAAGATATTAATTATATTAATTAAAGAATATTCCGGATGCCAATATTTGGCAATATGGGGCGCCACTCATATGTGTATAAGATACATTTGGATTGTGCAATTTAATTAATAAGATTACCATAATATTAATATTGGATATTAATTGATTTTGAAAAAATAGATTTATGGTAATAAGATAAATATATTCAATATATGGCAATATTTAGTTTTTATTTAATATAAGATATTATAATAAAAGAGATTAATCAATTAATGTGATTTTTCTTATTTTATTGGGAAAAGGTTTTTCTCTATCTTGTAGGAAGCTTCTCCTAATCAGATTAGGAGACATTGGGGAGCCTCTCACCCTATATAAGAAAGGGGTTGGCTAGCTCTTTTGTACATCACAATTCCAAGAGCTAATAGTTCTTGAGAAAATAGAGAGCTTCTAGTTGAGAGTTAGAGAGAGAGAAAAAAGCTGGTCAAGCAGCCGGATTTTTCTGATAGCCATCCAAGGAGGATTCCGGCGAGGAGTTCGTGTGGATTAACAATAGAGGCCGGACGCGTGGACGGCTTGTGCACAGTACTACTCTTCATTTGACGGTCAAAGCGTCGATCTTATAGATCAGCCAAGGTATATAGTCAAACTACTTAACGTGTTTATTGTATTAAACGAAGTTGATCTTGGGATCGGAAATCAAAATTTTATATTCCGCTGCGTTAAACTAGTGATTTCCTAACAGTGGTATCAGAGTCAACTTCGAACTTAAGCAATAAGCACTAATTAAATTGCTTAAATTAATCGATAGATGCAAGATCTAGATTCGCGAAAACGAAAAAAATATGATATTCGGGTTGGGAGCTCGGCCGACTAGCAGCTGCTCCCCACCATGCGGCGGCTGGCGGCTGGCGGCGGCGGTGCCGCCTTACAGGTGCCGCCGTCAATTTGGTTGTCTCTCGTGGTCGTCCGATTTTCTTTTTCGTTTTGCGATATTTATTGTGAATTGATATCTCCTTTGTTTAGTTGTGTCATGTGGCTAACCAATAGTTCAAATAGTTTGGGCCATTAGGATGCCACATGGCATTAAAATAATAATGGCATTTCCAAACATTGTTTGGAATAGACCTAGGCTCTTTCCAAATATTTGATTTGGAAAAACGCCTAGGCATAGGCCACTTTCAAAATTTTGATTTTGGAAAGTGGCCAGACAAATCAATCAAAATATTGGTCTTTCCAAATTTTGTTTGGAGTAGGCCTAGGCCCTTTACAAATATTTGATTTGGGAAAAGGCCTAGGCCTATGCTACTTTCGAAAATTTTTATTTTGACAAATTGCCAGACAATCAACCAAATTTTGTTTGGAAAGATGTATTTTAGTTTAGGAACCAAAGGCATCCATTTTGGTTAAGAACCAAAAGGAAATAAAACAAAAGAGACCTTTTAATTTTGATTTTAATTTCGAATTGTTCCAAATTAATAAAATTGAAATTAGAATCGATTAAAATTAAATGTTAATTTTATTTTCGATTAAGTCATTCAATTAATTAAAAGTTAATTAATTATTTGAGATAAAATAAGACGCATAAGTAATTAAATTTTAATTTGATCTTTTTCATAAGATAAAATTGTATGGATTAGATGTGTAGATATAATATGATTATATGGACCCCGATTGATCATGGACTCGACCAATATGATAGATGGGAATGATTTTCTTTATGTTGGTTTTTCAAATTGTCATATGCCGTTATGAAGAACATGACATAGTTTACTTTTTGCATTTATCTCATTCCCGTTAGCTCCCCCGTGTGCGGCGGGTGTAATTATTTATTATGTAACAAGAATGGAGCAAGAAGATGAAGACCAAAGAGAAATAAAGAACACATTGGCGTACATCAATAAAGATCCTTTTGGTGGTTGCAGCTAACCTTAGTTTGTGACCCGCGGTTTCATCAGTTTGTATTCGAAACCGCACCTAGGAAAAATCAATGATCATACCGGTTAGATTGTGTGCGGAATGTTGTGTATGTTTTACTTTATACGATATCGTAGTAATATGCACATAGTAGATGACACCGTAATTAAAATTAATTAATTGAATTAATTTAAAATTACTCCCACCTCAATAAGAATCAAGTTGAAATTGCCTCCCCATATTATAACGACGGTGAAGAGCCCTTGTTTGAATCCAACTCATCAACCAAAGTAGGGGGTTGACCTACCTCGGGTATATCTTCGTTATCGAGATATGATCGTAAGAGATCTCACGAATACTGGGTTATTACTTGACTAAAAATTCTCTCGGCCACTAGCCAAAGCGGGGTCGTTTGGATTTTAGAGGCAAGGGTTTGACTATTTCATAAGATAAAATTGTCGAGGACTTGACTAGTCAAACAATGAGAGTCGTATAAGATACGATCGATAAACCTATTAGATTATTTTCGGCCCATCAGCCAAAGCAGGAGGTCGAGGTAGTTTAATGAGATCTTGTCCACTAAAGGAATTATTTTTTCTTGAAAGTCAATTGGGAGTAGTTGGCTAGTGGGAGCAAAACCTCATAAATTTTTAAGTGCAAATTTTGGTTTTGGATATATGAAATTTTACTTATTCTATCTTTATTTATTGTTGTAGAAAATGTCAAACAAATTGAACCTTCGTATTATCATCAACAATAAGCTTGACGAAACCAACTTTCTCGACTGGGAAAGAAACCTCAAAATCGTTTTGAGGCACGAGAAGATTGGCTATGTCTTGGATGAACTCATACCGGAAAACCCCTTGAGAGGCTCTCATTGCAGATCTTTGTCGAGAAGTATAACAAGCAATTGCTCGACAAGATCGATGCTACATGTATCATGCTTGCTTTTATGACCCCTGAACTGTAGAAACAACATGAGTCCATGGACGCCAACTCAATCATGGTACACCTAAAGGAACTCTATGCTTCTCAGTTTCACACTGAGAGGTACGAGGTCTCGAAGGCCCTGTTTGGCTATAAGATGGCATCCGGGACTGTTGTGGGGTCACACGTGCTTAAAATGATCGGGCACATAGAGAGGCTTGGGAAGCTGGGCCACAAGTGGGAACATGAGTTAAGTATTGACTTAATTCTACAATCTCTACCTGATTCATACTCGCAGTTCATGATGAATTATCACATGAACAAGATAGATTGCTCCTTTGCGGAGTTATTGAACATGTTGAAAACAGCTGAGGGCACTGTAGGGAAGGGAAAGCAAGTGTTGTTGGTCACTTCTAACAAGGGCAAGGCAAAAGCCAAAAGAAGTCCAAGAAGACGAAGGCTGTCCCTAAGCCAACGTCTAAGATAGCTAAAGATAAATCCAAGGATGCTTGCTTCCATTTCGGTGAGACCGGACATTGGAGGAGAAACTGAAAAGGCTTCTTGAGTACCAAGAAGAGGCATACTGATGCTTCTACTTCAGGTATGTTTATGATTGAGATCAATATTGCTTCTTCTAAGTCTAACCACTGGGTATTAGATACTGGTTGTGGTTCTCATATTCGTATGAATATGTAGGCACTAAGAAGAACTAGAGAAATAAGGAAAGGAGAGGTGGACCAACGCGTTGGAAATGGAGCAAGTGTTGCTGCACTAGCCGTAGGAGTTTATTTTCTTTCATTGCCTAGTGGGCTAGTACTAGAACTTAATAATTGTTATTTTGTTCGCGCTTTTTTGAAGAGCATTATTTCTATTTCCGCATTAGATGTTGAAGGATTTTCTTTTACGTTCAAAAATAAATGTTGTTCTTTTTCACGTGATGAAATATTTTATGGTACTGGCATGCTTAGCAATGGTATCTACATATTAAATATGAATGTTGACGTACTTAATATAAACAGCAAGAAATCCAAAACAAATGACTTGAATGAATCCTACTTATGGCAGTGTAGACTTGGCCATATAAATAAGAATCACATTTCCAAACTCCATAAAGATGGAATGTTGGATCATTTCGATTACGAATCGTTTAATACATGCGAGGCTTGTTTACTTGGCAAGATGACAAAGTCACCATTTAGTGGCAAAGGGATAAGATCCAATGAATTACTTGAGCTCATACATACTGATGTGTGCGGTCCAATGTCAATTCAACCCAAAGGAGGATACGCTTATTTTATCACCTTCACTGATGACCATTCATGCTATGGTTATGTATACTTAATGAAGTATAAGTCTAAGGCCTTTGAAAAGTTCAAAGAATTCAGAAATGAGGTTGAGAAACAGCTAGGTAAAGAAATCAAAACACTTCAATCCGATCGAGGTGGAGAATACCTAAATGGAGAGTCTCAAGGTTACTTAAAGGAGAATATGATTCTACTTGAATGTACCCCTCCTGGGACGCCACAGATGAATGGTGTATCTGAGAGGAGGAATCGTACCTTGTTGGACATGGTGCATCCATGATGAGCTACGCAGTTCTTCCAAAATCGTTTTGGGGGTATGCTCTGGAAACCGCTTCCTATACACTTAACCGAGTTCCATCAAAGATGGTTGACTCTACTCCATACGAGGTATGGACTAAGAGGAAACTGAGTCTGGGTCATCTGAAACCTTGGGGTTGTCCGACTCTCGTGAAGCGGATGACGCCTGACAAATTAGAGCCCAGATTTGACAAATGTCTATTTGTGGGTTATCCTGGGGAAACCAAAGGGTACCAATTTTACCATCCTGAGGAACAAAAGGTTTTTGTTTCTAGGACTGGCCACTTTCTAGAGAAAGAAATTATTCTGGATAGGGTCAGTGGGATTAAGATTGATTTTGATGAAATTCAAGAACCACTTACGGATAACAGTTAGTGGATGGAAGTAGAGGAGACACCACACACAGCTGTGACGCCAACTGATCGACCTTTTCTAAGTGTCCAATCTCACCGGCAGTGTACCGGGTCAACTGTAGCCTAGAATTGGTGAGTCAATGTCATATCCCACAGGGAATCTGGTCGAGTACCAAAGTCGGTCTCGTCCCTAGTTCAGGTCAACACAATAATTGAACGTTGTGATTTGTCAGATCACCGGTTCTAACAACTAAATAAACATAAGAGAGAAGATTTTAAACTACGAAAAACAAGATAGCCGAGCTATGATCCAACCAACTACTCTCTAACCCTAACTCGTTTCCGGAAGTGTTTCGACAAACTCTAATGTTCTCAGCATCGTTGAAGGGTGTCGTCTCTTGTTTCCGAAAATAGACATTAATTCAATAATCTACCCTCTTATGTTAGGTTCAACAGTCTGCCTCATTGTCACTCAAAGGGTGTCGTTTCCTAATTCTGAGTATAGACATTAATTCAATAATCTACCCTCCTATGTCAGGTTCAACAGTCCGCTGACCGGATTTAATTGACCCGACACGGTCTACAATCTACGAGACGCTCATTAACAATGATATAAACCTCACACACGAAACCGAATCTGAATAACTCAGTCGGTTTTACAGGGTGATCCTAGAACCCCTTTTCCCGTATCCTCTCGCAAAATACATATGTAAAGAAGACACGTGAAATACAATTATCGAGTAATTAATTCGACAAAAGTCATTTAGAATAATAACTAGAACGATAACAACACCGAGAATCTAACAATCATAACATCAAAACACTTCAATCAACGAGCTTAGGATTCGATTTCGAAGGCTATCACATATCTCGACTATCGGGCTATTAGCTACTCATTCTAACAAAAAAAACAAGAAATCAACAATAAAAATAACATAAACAAGATTAAAAGCAAGAACAAGAAAGGAAAACGAATTACCAAATATATTATAGGCCGTCGAAAATCGATCCACCGAACGAAAACCCATCAATAACGCGTCAAGCTATCTTCGAGAATCAATGGATTACAACAATCTAAGCCTAATCTAAACTAAACTATGTACATAATTGATCTAAGCTAAGAAAAACGATGAAAAACTGAAGAAAAACAAGTTGGGAAGAAGGTGGTGTGGATCTAGATCCAAAATGGGGTATTTATAGTGTTTTGCGGTCTGGGTTTGTTAGGCGGCGCTTTGTCAGACGACAAAGCGTCGCTGTCGATTTTTCCTTCACAAAACCTATCGACAACTTTCTAAGCCAAAAACCGCATTTTTAGGCGGGCGCCTATGGTGACAGGCGGCCGCCTATGGTGACACACCCTCAGAAAAACAGCCATAACTTTGTCTGTAGACCTCCGATTTGAGTGATTAAAATTGCGTTGGAAATATCATTCAATTGTCTACAACTTTAATGAAGATTTCCAGCCTACAAAATGCTTCTAAGGTGGATCAAAATACCACTGCGTTATGATCCGTTTGAACGTTTAACCTTCGGGCACACGTTCCAATTCTCGTATCTCGCCTTCCGGACATCTCAAACACCTAAGTCATATACAAAATCACAACAAATACCACACATAATCCCTACAGGACACTAGGGTGACCGAGAGTACAGTAATTTACACCGAAAAAGACCGAGAATCCCGGACTTTACGTCCTAAGTCCCGAAATGATAACCAATGTGTAAATACATCAAAATACAACCAAATGTCTCAGAAAACATATAAAACGAGGTATAAACGGGGTATAATTACATAGAAAATGATATCCAATTTGACTCTCATCAACTACCCCCTACTTAGCATTTGCTTGCCCTCGAGCAAAAATGAGCAATTCAAAAATAAAGATGGAGTCAACATTGCTATCATATATACATCTAGTCTATAATAATTGAAATGGTAAAACACAAGTAAATGACAAAAATGCATAAGATTTAAGTTCTACCTTGTATCGAGAAAAGAACGTGTGTGTGTGTATAGCTTTTTCAACATTTATCACTAATGACCGGTTTAGATTATAGACGTATAATGTACCGAGGCTACACCATAGGCTTATACGTCGTAAACATCTCCACTAATCGAGGTCTATCGTCGTCTAGTACGGTCAGACATGACTTGCACGGTTATATCGTTTAGGCTTAGGTTAGGGCTACGAAAGGATATTTACGATAAAAATAGAAAGAGAAGGTGCAAACGAGCTTTAACCGAGAAAAATAAATATGATTGCCTTGACAATCTTGATCAAGTGTTATCCAGATGTGTGGAAAAGAACGTAGTACTCAATTGGGAAAAATGCCATTTTATGGTAGATGAGGGAATAGTTCTTGGCCACAAAATCTCCGCCAAAGGTATAGAAGTTGACAGGGCGAAAGTAGAAGCTATCGAGAAGATGAGCTACCCTAAGAATGTGTGTGAAGTTAGAGGCTTTCTTGGACATGTCGGTTTTTACAGAAGATTCATTCAAGACTTCTCCAAGATAGCCAAGCCCCTGTCTACTTTACTTAAGGATGACGTTGAATTCAATTTTGATGAAAACTGCAAGCAAGCGTTTGAGGAGCTCAAGGACCGTTTAATATCTGCTCCAATTCTTATATCGCCTGACTGGAATCTATCTTTTGAGCTTATGAGCGACGCATCGAACTATGCGGTTGGTGCTGTTCTAGGACAAAAGATCAAGGGGAAGTTCCAGCCTATCTATTACGCCAGTCACACATTGAACCCCTCTCAAGTTAACTATACTACCACTGAAAAGGAATTATTGGCCGTAGTCTTTGCTATGGACAAGTTCCGTAGTTACTTGTTAGGAGCTCAAGTGATTGTGTGGACTGATCACGCCGCTTATGCTATCTCGATGACTAAGAAAGAGGCTAAACCGCGCCTTCAAGCGTTGGATATTGACCCTACAAGAGTTTGACGCTTCAAATTAAGGACAAAAGGGGCGTTGAAAACGTAGTGGTGATCACGCTTTCTAGAATGTTAAGTGAGGAAAGGATGATCCGGATGATATAGACCTTTACTTTCCTCTGAGAGAACATTATGTTGATAGACGGTTGTCCTCCCGATGTCCCATGGTATTCTTCCATTGTAAATTACCTTCATGCCAGATATCTAGACCCATAAATGTCTTATCAGGAGAAGAAAAAGTTCTTCTCTGATTTGAAATATTTCGTATGGGATGAACCTTATCTTTTCAAGATTTGTAAAGATGGTTTGCTGAGAAGATGTGTTCCTGAATCTGAGCAACGTGATATTATTGAGCAATGCCACAGTGGACCTACCGGGGGTCACTTTGGTCCTTGGAAAACCGTTGCTAAGATCTTTCAATCCGGCTTCTATTGGCCCACGATCTTCAAGGATACAGAAGCTTTTACAGAAAGCTTGTGATAGGTGTCAAAGAACCGGAACTTTAACAAGGCGTTTCGACATGCCATTGAAACCCATCCTAGAATGCGAGGTCTTTGATGTATGGGGTATCGATTTTATAGGACCATTCCCATCATCTTGCGGTAACAAATACATCTTAGTCTGTGTGGATTACGTGTCAAAATGGGTGGAGGCTCAAGCCACTCCTCACAATGATCATAAGACGGTCATGAAATTCTTAAAGAAGAACATCTTTGTGAGATTTGGATGTCGACGTGCCTTGATCGATGATGAAGGGGACGATTTACGCAACCGCCCCTGTGAGAAAGTTCTTGAAAAGTATGGTGTACGCCATAAGACGGGCACACCATATCATCCGATGACTAGTGGTCAGGTTGGGAGAAGCAACCAAAGCATCAAGAAAATCCTGGAGAAGACGGTTAGCAGTCATAGAAAGGACTGGAGTTTGAAGTTGGATGATGTACTATGGGCATACAGAACTGCCTATAAGACTCCTATGGGTACATCTCCATATCAAATGGTTTATGGTAAGCCATGTCATCTGCCAGTCGAGTTAGAGCACAGGGCTTGCTGGGCTACCAAGTTTCTGAACTTTGATTCCCAATCTTGTGGAAAACATCGACTGCAGCAGTTACATGAGTTAGACGAATTCAGACTCCAGGCCTATGAAAGTGCCAGGATTAGTAAAGATAAGATGAAGCTACTCCACGATGCTAAGATTAAGAAGAGAGAATTTCAAGTCGGCGAACAAGTTCTTCTATACAATTCCAGGTTACATCTGTTTCCTGGAAAGTTGAGGACACGTTGGTCCGGTCCCTTCGAAATTCTCCAAATTATTCCTGGAGGCATTCTAGAACTACGAGGTTATGGTGACCAACCGTTTCGAGTGAATGGTCAAAGGTGGAAGCACTATATTGGTGAGCCTAAAGAGAAACCTTTGATTGTCCGTTTCCTCGATATCCTCGGGTGTGGTGTTGCGGAAGTCGAAGAATTCGACGAGTTTTCACCCGACCTGTTTTCAGAGGATGGCAGTAAGGGTCCATCTGAAGAAGTTCTAGCTGGTAGTTGGGATATAGAAGAGTATTGGAGGGAGCGTCAACTGAAACGTCATCAGAAGAATGAGAAGAGGAAGAAGTCAACCATGGGGAAGTTTAAACGTATTTGGAAAGCCATCACGGATTTCACCCCATGTGTTAAGTGATGTTTCTGCGCCACACTCATCGATCGAGCTTACGAGGTAGTGGCTGGCAGAAAAGTCAAATGGCCTGATCCAGGCTGAGCTTTAAACGGTGTCGAGATAACGACATTAACCAAAAGCGCCACTAGGGGGCAACCTAGATATCATTCTTTTAGTTATTCTTGTTTTCTGCTTTAGTATTTAAGTTTAGTTTATTTTTAGCCTTACTAAGTTTTGCTATTGTTTGTATCTGTCAGTTAGTGTGCTTTCTAGATATGGATTTCGGTGTTCAGCCAGAGGAGTTACCTTTCCTTAGGAAGATCCCACTCATTATTGTAGATGACGGACCGGGAGGAACCATTATTTTGCACGTAGACTTCGACATTAGTACCCGCGTCAAGACGGTCACCTATGTTCTCATTGTTCCCCGCTGTTCGGGAGGTGGAGACTTTACTACTGAGGAGTTACAGGCAGCTCTAGGACGTCCTTACACGATCCTCAATGATCCGATGCTGATAGATTTAGCGCTAGTGCTGCAAGCTGAGCATTTTCGAGGTGTTGATGTAGCTGGTGAGGACTGGGGTTTACAAGATGAGTACGACTTCCCTCCGGCGATTGACATGCTCCGCCGTCTTATCCGAGTGATAGATTGGTCGGCCATTTACGATGACTAGCGTTCTTAGGCTGTTTCGTCGAGCAAACGACGTAAAACAAAAGCGCTGAGTGGGAGGCAACCCACTATTTTCTATCTGTTTTTATTTTGTTTTCTAGTAATTTTATGTACTTCGTTTGATTTTTATTTGTATTTTTGAAGCTTTATTTAAGTTTAATAAGAAATGAAATTTTGAATTTGAGTTATATGGGAATTTTATGATTTTTGCACATTTTTCTGCTTGACGCCCGTCTGAGCAGCACGATCGACGCCCGTCCCGCTGATGACAATCCTTGGGCGAACGTCCACTAAGCCTGGACGCCCGTCGATATTTTCCTCCAATCTCAGATGTGATTTAAACTCTTGATTTAGCGTCTCGATAAACGGGCGCCCGTCCGCTTCATCTCGTTTCCCGATGGGCGCCCGTCCACCGAGTTGGACGAAGTCCCAACATCTGCATATATATACTCCTCCTTCGATGAACACTCACTTTCCAGAATTTCAAACGTGAAAAAACGGTTCTCCTCCCTCTTTTTGGCCTAAAATCTTCAATTCTAAACCATTTTGAGCGATTCCAAGTGCTACAGGCCGCTCTTGATCCCTTCTCTTTGATTTTCATAACCAAATTCCCCAACACACCATATTTTTGGAGAATCAGGCCCCATTCAAGTCCGACTTTTCAGAGAAAAAATTCGATCTTGGAGCCCATTTTGGTGTTGTTTGGACTGATTTTCACCTCGATCAACATCTACTCACCCTACTTGGTAAGTTCGTAGCAAAATTTCTAGTTTTTATTCACGTTTTTGCGAGTTCGATCTTTGGGTCGGCTCGTTCACTTGGATATTGCCTTAATTCGTTTTTTTTTTCTGGTTTTGTGTTTCTTTTTGCTTTGTTTTGGTGCTATGGTGTTGTGATGGGTGGTGAATGGGTTGTTTAGTGATGGTTATGGTTGTGGTTGTGGTTTGTTGATTTGAAATCCCGCTTTGGATGTTAAACGGGTATCTTTTGTGCATATTGGGATTATTTTGGTTTAATCTAGGCTTGAAAATGGTTCATAAGAAGGGAGTTGTGAAGAGACACGGGAAGGAGGTAGCTAGGGAGGCCAGGAAGAAGCGCAAAGAGTTCGATCCTACCTTAGTTGATCCTAACCGGGGTGTGAGTATTCGAGAGCAACCTCCTAGAGCCACCCAAACTAGGGCAACCTTAAGAGATGAGCCAACCTCAGACTCTGAGACGGACGACGATATTCCTTTAGTACGGATGCCTAGAGCTCAGAAAGGCGGAGCCTCGTCTAGGGTTGAGGAGGTTGTAGAAGCTACACGGGAAGATGAGCCGGTTGAACCTCGGGCTGCTCCACCTAGAAAGAAATCCAAAACCGTACCCCCTATGCCTTTGTCTCGTAGATTCGTGAACCCTAGAGCTCACGATGCATATAAACAGCACTATTTCTCGAGGACGATGTTGATAGAAAGGGCAACGTTAGAAGCTAAGGTTGATCCCGGGTTTGTCAAGCTTTCAAGGGATCGGAAATGGGACGCTTTGATGACGATTCCAACTACCCCGATCAATAGTTCCTTGGTTCGGGAGTTTTATGCCAATTGTTCAGAAACCGACTTGGAAACGAAGGTAGTTGTGGTCCGAGGAGTCCAAGTTCCGTTTACGCCGGAGGTGATCAATGCAAAGTATGGGTTGGCGGCTTTTGAGGGTCGAGATTATAAGGAGGAGATTGTGCATAGACAGAGTTTGGGGCAGGATCCCTTGGAGGAGTTGAGGTTGCGAGTTTGCCCGGATGTGGCGTGGACGTTAAGGCCGGGAGGCGACCAGAAGGAGTTGGTTACCACGACCTGGACGGAGGATTGGAAAGTCCAGTGTCGGTTTATTCAGAGTCGGTTGTTGCCTAAGAACAACCTGACACATTTTCATATCGGTGACCTAGGCATGCTGTATGCCTTGACGTTTGGTTTGAATGTGAATGTGGGACAAGCTTTGTATGACGAGATATCTATCAATCAGAAGGTTTACACACGAAGCTTGATCGTCCCTCACCTGATCCACAGTTTGTGCATCGATGCCGGTGTGCCTGAGTATGGAGCCGATCACAAGCCAAAGAACCCAAGGCCTATACAGAGAGAGAAGGGTAAGCCTTCGGGACAGTCTGAGACGGAGACACCTCAGGAGCCTGGTTCATCCTCGGCACCGCCTCGTGCATCTTCCCTTCCTACTTTATCTCCTTCGGTCCGGATGCGGCTAAGTATGGCCAACAGTGTGCGGGACTGGCTTGAGGACATCAGGACGTCTCAGAACAATATTTTGACTATTCTGAAGTGTATGAGTGAAGGCCGGCAGCCAAGGGATGACAGGATCTTCTGTCCGAGCGCCATTGATTACCATTTTTCTTCGGAGATCGAGCAGGCCATTGCAGTTGTTCTACACGAGTCTGAGTCTTCCGATGAGGAGCAGCCTGACTCCGTAGATAGGACTGCGGCACCACCTTCTGGACCTTCTTCTGATCCTCCGGCTGATGTTTCTCCAGCTCCGGGGCAATCTTGATTTTCTTTGTCTATTTTTCCGATTTGATTTGCCCTAGATATTTTCATTGTATATTTTTGCTACTTTTTCCTTATATGGTTCGTTGTACTTCTTGATATTGCTACTTGATGTAAGCCATAAGGCGCCCGTACTTTCATTCTTCCTTTATTGCACCTGGTGAATGTATTTAACGCTTTATCTTTTGGTATTACTCGTTTTTATTATCTCTTTTCATTCTGGTATAACCCCCCGTTTTCCCCGAGATGGTTCCGTGTTTGTCACAGTCGTGCAGGTATATTTTTAGCGGTTTTATCGAGCTACATTGTCTGGTTACGAGTTCTAAGTGTCACTATGTAGGCTCCGGCCTGACCGACATTCGAGTAACGTTTGAAATCAGCTAAGTCTTTTATCTTTTCTTTCATTCTGCACAACATGAGGACATGTTGATTTTTAAGTGTGGGGGAGGGGAATGTTCGATATGTATCTACACATTTGCTAATTAGTTATGTTTCCATGCAAAATGAGCTAAAATTTTCAAAAAATTTCGACACTTTTGTCTTTGTTTTGTCCCGAGTAGGCAATTCAATTCAATGTTCGTTATTTTTATAGTCATTTAAGCTATATATCATATGTTTAGTAAGTTAGTTGTTTCACCTGATCTATTTTTCACGAGCCATAGTGAATGATGAGCTAATTTATAAAGTTATACCCCTTTTGGACGAGTGATTTTTGATTTTCTTATAAGTCATGTGCTTAGTGCTACGTATATATATTGAGATTTATGATAGTTTGTATTTAGATCCGAAGTATGTTATACTGTGAATATCTAAGGTTTGAATGTGATAAGTAACACGTAGCTTAATGTCAAATGAAAAAGTTGAATTAAATGAATGAAATGTGTGTGTCGAAAGCTAGTCGATTATTTGAGTGCGGTAGGGCATATCTCGAATGTCCTATACCACTATGATGACTAAAAGCTCACGACAGTCAGAAGAAGCTGCCTTATGATTTGAGTAAGGTAGGGTATATCTTGAATATCCTATTCTGCTATGACAGGGCAATAGCTCATTATGATGTGTGTTAAAAGTGAAAAAGTTAAATCAACTAATGAATTGTTATGAAATGAATATAAGACTAAGTTATCGTCTATCTTATCCCCAGTAGAAACTGAAAGATATGTTGTAGGGATTATCCTCTGAGTATTTCAGAAAGGCCCTAGATATGTCCTATCATCCTTTTCGGGATATGTCACGTTTGTAGGGTACACCTTATGAGTATCATTTATCGCTAGTCTACGAGGGGGTATTAGCTAGTTTTGCTTCGAGTTTCTCAAGTTTGGATTTAGTGGAAGTTTTCTATGGCTTAGCACACACACAATGGTGAACCTCTGATTTATTGATCTATGCTATATATGTTTAGATGTCTATCTTCTCTCGAGCCTTTATTTCGTTTTGTTTTGCTCGGGACGAGCAAAAGCTTAAGTGTGGGGGAGTTGTTAAGGGTGAATTTATACGATTTGTAACGCTATATTCTACGATATTTTCCCCTGTATTTGTATGAATTTGCATAAGAAATGTGTGTTTAATGAAAATATTGAGTAAATGAGGTTTTAAATGAGTGATTCGCAAAATTGGTTGATTTTGATGCTTTTAATACGATTTTACGATTATTTGGGCGATATTACATTTTGTGGTGTTTTTATGTGTTATAGATACATGTTTGAGGCTCAAGAGATGATCAAAAAGAGATAAGAGTCGAAATATATGATGATTAAAAGAGATAATGAAGGAATTGACAAGAAGAAAAGAGATAAAGATCAAAGAAATCAAAATTCGATCATTTGGACTAGCGTCTGAACCTCCGCCCAGTGGGATGGGCGCCTCGATTCAGATGAACGAGCGTCCCAGGATGGGAAGTTGATTCAGGAAGTTTGGACGCCTGAGTGGACGCTGGTTGGACGAAAGCCCGATCATGACTCACCCCGACTCAAGTTTTATTGAAGAATGGACGGGCGTTCAAGGATCCAGACGGGCGTCCGGTAGCCGACTTAGCGAAACCGACTTAGAGATCTATAAATATGCGGCTGTTTCTCAACCCTAAGGATACCATACACTCAATATTCAAACCCTAAACCCTAGGGGCGGCTCAGGCTGCGTTTTTACATATTTTTCCTTCAGTTTTATGCGCTTTAATCTTAGATTAAATTAGTTTACTTTATGTTCTTTTCTTCAACAATTCAAGCAACTCGAGTGATGTTTAGAGGCTAAGGCTTCCTTGAACAAGCGTTGTGAAGCCATCCATCAACGTATTGATTTCGTTTCCGGATTATCTTGTGAGTATTTTATTCAAGTCGTATCTTTATTATCGTTTAGCGTTGTTTATTGCAATTATATCGATAGATCGTTGCATGATTGATTGATTGTTTGATTTAGATGAAAATCTTGTTAAACCCTAGAATCAACATAATAAAGATTAGATTTTTAACCTATAAAATAACGAGAGTTAATTAGGTTGAATTTCTAGATAACTAGATTGAGAAATCTTACACCTTTGCTTTGGAAGTAATAATCTTTAAAATCGAGAGATAGAAGATTAAGAAACGAACTATTCTAAGAAATTAGGAGTTCATGCCTTTGATTTGGTGAATCACAACTTGGTTAGAAATCACGAGATAATCTAGATCGGAATTGATAGTTGTAGGATAGGTGGATCAATTGCTTGTTCGTTCGTAAATTATTGATTAAAATCCCTCGAACTTGAATTGTTTAGCTTAGTTAGTCTTTTATTGCATATTAAGTTTAGTTTAGTTTAAATTGGTTCGAAACTATCTTTCCTGGCTTTAGATCCTTGATCTTCTGTCCAGTTTACGTTTGTTATCTTCCTTGTGAATTATCTTACTGTTTTCATGCCTGTTTAGTTTAGTAATCGTGACATAGGTTAGTTAGTTAAACAAAAACTAGGGTTAGCAATCGCCAGTTCCCCGTAAGATCGACCCGGTATCAACCTCTTTACTACGATCCTTATACTTGAGGGAAACCGGATTTATAAATATTTATTACTTGTTTGCTGTGTTAGATAAATCCGTGACAACTATACACATCAAAATTCCGAACAAAGTCCAACCAACACACTGTCACACTCTCATACCGGATAACTCGAATAATACAATGTCACAACAGCACTCTCATACCACAACATCTCGCAACATCGTATAAATGTGTGGAAATAAAAGCTCAATTGCAAGGTAGTCAAGGATACGTAGACCGAAATAAGGCTAGGGACATCGATTATACAGGTTAGTAACAAAATGGTCATTTCGGGCGGCGGTCTAACCACCCTACAAAAGGCTTAGAGGGGTAACTGTGGATATACATATAAGGATGGCTTTTGGCTCTGATCGGGTAAAAATAAATGCCAAAACCGTCATCCCGTACCTAACAACGACGACCTTTCTATTTTGCCTCAAAGTTACTAATATAAGTTCTAGGTAACCGGGTCATTAAGAACTACCATAATCGTTCACTAGTCAAGGTGATTCATGAAGTCGAAGCTAACGTGATAGAACTATTCCATTCTCAATACAAGATCCCAACTCAAATTAAATGCATTCGTATAATCACTATATGTTTAACAAAACAATACTATAGGCTCAATGTATCAAAACAAATGTCAAAGGCACCAAAATTTCTAAAAATGACTCATTACTCGTTCAACATGAAAATGAAACATTGAAGCTAAACCAACCACCCCCTACTTTAAAACAAGACACGAATGATAAGGGTAGAAAAGTTAGCTTACAACCGGAAAAAGGCGCGAGTACGATCATGTGGCATCCGTAAAATGAACTCCCAGGGTACCTGTACTTATAAAATATACACAACCAACACCAAAGGTGTACAAGTATGGAGTATAACACAATAAAACTACCCGGATTACCACAACTCATCAAAGCCAAAAACACCACAATAGCCCTCCCAAAACAAACTTCTTCGGGTTATATTACAACAAAACTTACCCGAAGTATCAAAATACAAACTAAAAGAACACAGTGAAACACGAAGAGGAAGGAAAAGCAATAAAAACACATTCTGAGTTTATAGTCCTCAGCTTGACTTTCTACCCCCAACCATGTCAAGGATAGCTATACCAAAGGAGAGCAAACCGTTGCTTCTCCCTAGCAAAATCGTAAGAATTGAGCACCCCTTGAAAGTGAAATACATAAAACATGGGGCTCAATCCCCACCACCAAGACTGGTTCGATGAATTCGTTGCACAGAACAATGAACTCACTTTCCCCGAACTAAGACGTATACCAACCAACAACGACTCTAGCTCCAAGTAACAACAAATAGATTCAACATCAACAACAAACTCAATAGAGTGCACCCCCGAAGATATAACAATAGGGCTAAATGAAGACGGAACAGGTGACTCAATAGATACAAGAGTCATACCATCCTCGTAGTGTTCCTCCGGGGTGATTTCAATCATACTTTCTTGCTCTCTTCTCTCAGCCTCCTTCCTCTCGATCAGTTGATCTAGTAGAATTTCTATTCTCCGTAAAGAAGATAGATTTTCCTCATGGATCGTTTCCGCCATGTAAGTCTCTGATTCTTGAGGCGGAGGTGGAAGAGTGTCGAGTTGTTGATCATAGTAACTCGGGGCATTATCCCACTCATTTCTATAAGATGCGGCGTATGGGTTGAACTGGTAAAATGGTTGTGTTTGGTAACCCATAGCACCGTAGTTGTAATATCCGAATGGGTAAGGATAGAAGCCGTAATTGTAGTGTGGATTCATTATCTGCAAACAGGGAAATAACACGAACACAATCACGGTATCTAGTCACTACCACTACCGAAGTAAATGGTGTGACACTTCAACAAAAACAAATAAAAACAAACTATACATAAAAAAACAAATAGAAAAATGACCTAATCCTAAGAACTTAACTAACTTACAAGATATCAACCCGATTCCCCGGCAACGGCGCCAGAAAACTTGATCGGCCTTTTCTAAGTGTCCAATCTCACCGGCAGTGTACCGGGTCAACTGTAGCCTAGAATTGGTGAGTCAAGTTCGTATCCCATAGGGAATCTGGTCGAGTACCAAAGTCGGTCTCGTACCTAGTTCAGGTCAACACAAAAATTGAACGTGGTGATTTGTCAGATCACCAGTTCTAACAACTAAATAAACATAAGAGAAAAGATTTTAAACTACGAAAAACAAGATAGCCGAGCTATGATCCAACCAACTACTCTCTAACCCTAACTTGTTTCCGGAAGTGTTTCGACAAACTCTAATGTTCTCGGCATCGTTGAAGGGTGTCGTCTCCTGTTTCCGAAAATAGACATTAATCTAACCTCTTATGTTAGGTTCAACAGTCCGCCTCGTTGTCACTCAAAGGGTGTCGTTTCCTAATTCCGAGTATAGACATTAATTCAATAATCCACCCTCCTATGTCAGGTTCAACAATCTGCTGACTGGATTTAACTGACCGACACGGTCTACAATCTATGAGACGCTCATTAACAATGATATAAACCTCACACACGAAACCGAATATGAACAACTCAGTGGGTTTTACAGGGTGATCCTAGAACCTTTTTTCCCGTATCCTCTCGCAAAATACATATGTAAAGAAAACACGTGAAATACGATTATCGAGTAATTAATTCGACAAAAGTCATTTAGAAAAAGTTCTAGAATGATAACAACACCGAGAATCTTACAATCATAACATCAAAACACTTCAATCAATGAGCTAAGGATTCGATTTCGAAGGCTATCACATATCTCGGCTATATAACGATTAGCTACTCATTCTAACAACAAAAACAACAAGAAATCAACAATAAAAATAACATAAACAAGATTAAAAGCAAGAACAAGAAAGGAAAACGAATTACCAAATATATTATAGGCCGTCGAAAATCGATCGACCGAACGAAAACCCGTCAATAACGCATCAAGCTATCTTCAAGAATCAACGGATTACAACAATCTAAGCCTAATCTAAGCTAAACTATGTAAATAATTGATCTAAGCTAAGAAAACGATGAAAAATCAAGAAAACGAGTTGGGAAGAAGGTGGTGTGGATCTAGATCCAAAATGGGGTATTTATAGTGTTTTGCGATCCGACTGGGTATTAGGTGGCGCTGATCGACAGGTGGCCACCTGTCAGATTTTTCCCTTCACAAAACCTATCAGCAACTTTCTAAGCCAAAAACCGCATTTTTAGGCGGGCGCCTATGGTGACAGGCGGCCGCATATGGTGACACACCCTCAGAAAAAAGCCATAACTTTGTCTGTAGACCTCCGATTTGAGTGATTCAAGATGCGTTAGAAAGCTCATTCAATTTTTTACAACTTTCATAAAATGCCTCTAAGGTGGATCAAAATTTAGATCAATGGAAGGTAAGGTTGTAGTACCACCGCGTTTTGATCCGTTTGAACGTTTAAGCTTCGGGCACACGTTCCAATCTTTGTATCTCACCTTCCGGACATCTCAAACACCTAATTCCTGTACAAAATCACAAAAAATACTACACATAATCCCTACAGGACACTAGGGTGACCAAGAGTATTGTAATTTACACCGAAAAAGACCGAGAATCCCGGACTTTACGTCCTAGGTCCCGAAATGATAACCAAGGTGTAAATACATCAAAATAAAACCAAATGTCTTAGAAAACATATAAAACGAGGTATAAACGGGGAATAATTACATAGAAAATGATAGCCATTTTGACTCTCATTACCAACCTCTACCGTGGACACACTAGCACCTCGAAGATCCACCAGGGAACATCGTGATGATAAAGTAAAAGCAGGAGGGTGGGTCGACGAGCTACCCGCTATACTTTGGGCACTCCGCACCACAATCAAAACACCCACTGGAGAAACACCTTTTTCTCTTACTTACGGATCAGAGGCCATGACTCCTATCGAAATGGCTCTACCCAGCATCAGGGTCACCTTACACGACCCGACGGACAATTTATTAAACAGACAGATCGACCTAGATCTAGCGGAACAGAAAAGGCTAGCGACATACCATCGGCTCGCGAACTACAAGCAACTCGCTAAACAACAACACGACAAACGAATCCGTGATCACTCATTTAGGGTCGGCGATTTTGTTCTTTGAAACAGAAAGGCCACTGGTATGGAGCCCGATAAGGGTAAGCTTAAGTGTACACCATATTTGACAATGTATTTCATCATTTGATTATAACTTAGACTTATCCAAGGTCATCACAGAATTTCTTGGTTATAAGTCAGACCATAATGTCTTCATCCTTCTCTGCTGGTACTTGCATGGCTTCACTCTGCCGGATTTCTGTTTTACTTCACCATCCTACCAACTAGTACAATACTTGTCTGACTCAACTTATACAACATGTCAGACTCTAAGTAATGACTTATACAGAGATTTTAACTTATTTCAGGCTTGCTATAACAGCTAGTATGGCCATCATCAAAACATAATAAAATGTTCCTAACACCAACACGCGTGGCATCAAATGTCACTGATAAGCGCTTGGCGGGGATGAAATTGAGAGATATGTCTCATATGCTTTAGAGCAAGTGGGAGAATGTTGTGGATGGAAAGAATATGGTTGTGGTGCTCTAAAAACAACCATTGCTTGTCTTTACGGGCAAGTGGGAGATTGTTGGATGTAGTGCCCGAAAGACAATTTATGTAATTTTTTTTATAATTAATAAATGACAGATTTATTCTCATCTTATTACTTGCTTCGTGCTTGTAAGTAATACACTGCTGAAAACCCTAAGTCGTATCATATGTAGCCATATAACTTAGTGTGTGTCACACATGAGGATTATGTTTATGGTGATACACTTGAACTGTTAGTCCGTGGTGAACTTAATCAAAGTATGGGGTCTATTGATTAAACCACCATTAATGCACCCAGAACACTTTATGGTGTGACCGTCTTATCCGAACCGTCGACATTGTTTATCTAAGTGGGGCATTTATATATGATGTAGTCATATAGGACTGGACCGATTTAATTTGAATTTCTCATATAATTCCGTGATTGAGTAATCTTATTAAATCACAAGATGATCATATATGGATTAACCTTAATCCTGAAGTGATTGCAGACGCCTGCTTGTTTCAAGATAGGGTTTGATGTGTTCGTTAAGGATTGCTAAGAGGCGCGGTCTGAATCACTTTCATGTTGGCACTATTCTGGAATGAGTGAGGAGTGTGTGTCTCACAGATATGGAATCCATTCCTTCCTGCGGGAAGTAAAAAAAGACAATCCCCTTATTTGTTGATCCTAGAAACTGATCGATCGGCCGAGTTCATATTGGTTATAAACTAATTGATCACTAGTGGGTTAATGGTAAATAAGGATAAGATGTAATGAAGAAGGTTTACGGAAATAATCCCGCTTCGTTACGGATAGTCTTTGAAGGGTTGGTCTATATGTAATGATTATATCAATGGACACTTATTGACTTGACGTTTTGAGAATAAGTTATATCTATAATCGATAGAGTTCATTTTCAGATTTATGGTGGCGTAAATTCAAAATTAATAAGTTGAGTAGAAATATTATGTTCGATGAATGTTTATTCAATTTATTGTAGCTATTGGTTATAGGTCCATGGTCCCCGGGTTGGCTCCTAACACGCGAGTGTTTTCTCGTTTTATGGAACCTCGAGAATAAATTAAATAGTTAGTCTATTTAATGAATATGCAATATTATTTATTTGGTAAATAATATATAATATAGAAAAGACATTTTCTATTATCCCAAATCGCATAAAAATGGAGCCATATTTTTTTGGTTTTGGGAAAAGAAATTTTCTCCAAATTAATTATAATGTGGATAATATAATTATTTATGTGTTAAATAATTATAAATAAGAAATTAGTTTTTCCCAACACAAAATTGGATGAATCCAACGCCATTTTTGAAGGAAAAAGGACGCCACCTTTTTTGGTTAAAAGAGAGAAATTTTGTTTTCTTGTCTTAGCCATTGGGAAGAAGAAAAACTAGGTTTTTCTTGAAGTCATGTTCGAGGAAGTTCGAGTGTGGGATCGACGTCTACCAGTCGTCGCTTGCAGATACAATCCGGAAGATCATGGCTTCTCTCCGGTTGGGTAAATCTACTAACTTTCTTGTAAATTATTAATTATTATGTGAATCATATCGTGGTAAAATCAAAAAACAAATTTTAATTCATAGCTTTCGCTGTGCATGATCGAGCGTCTCGATCGGTGCTGTGAATCAGATCTGACGATCCAATTATGGATCGGATTGAGATTCGGGTTTCTGTATATCCAGCAGTACTTGGCCGAAATGCCTATGCTAACAGCTCCTCAGGAAGGAGAATCTTTATATGTATACTTGGCAGTATGTGAAAGAAGCATTGAGCGCTGTACTGGTCAAAGAACAAGACGGACAACAGACACCGGTTTTCTTTGTGAGTAATGCACTCCATGGACCAGAGGTTAGATATTCAAATGCGGAAAAGTTGGCATTGGCATTGGTACATGCCCCAGGAAGTTAGGACCTTACTTCTAGGCACATCCAATCATGTTAATCACTGATCAGCCTTTATGGCAAATCTTAGGACGACCTGAAACCTCAGGTAGGTTGGCAAAGTGGGTCGCAGAACTGGAAGAGTACGATATTGATTTTCGTCCCCGAACTGCCATCTAAGCACAAGCATTAGCTGGCCTCCTAGCTGAAGGGATAGTTGTTCGCCTAGAAGATGATCAGCTCAAACAAGAAGAGAACAAGTGGAAACTATATGTAGATGGTGCAGCAAACAAAGAAGAGGCAAGGGCATGTCTCCTGCTCGTCAGTCCAAAAGGGGAAGAGTTTCCCTATGCCTTACGATTCGGATTTCAGGCCACTAATAATGAAGCATAGTATGAAGCCTTAATTACATGGCTCAAACTGGCGGGTAAATTAGGGGAAGATAATCTGCAAGTTTACAGCGACTCCCAGCTGATCGTAAACCACATAAATGGTGAATATGAGGCTAAATTGGAGCCCATGATGAAGTACTTAGTAGTGGCTCGTTCTCTGCTGAAAAGTTTCAGCAGGTCCAGGTCGACCGGATACCCCAAACAGAGAATAGAAGAGTGGACGCCTTATCAAATCTAGCGTCAAACTTTGTGTCAGACAGGAAAGTATTGGTAGAACTGCTCAAAGAAAGGAGCTACGATCAGCAAATCGTCCAGCCGATCAGGCAAGCCAGTACTTGGATGGATCCCATTGTGTCCTACCTTAGAGAGAAAATATTGCCTCAAGACAAAGTTCAGGCTAGAAAGATGAAACTCTTATCAACAAGATACTCCCTGTTCGAGAACGTTCTCTATCGCCGGTCGTACATTGCACCATGGCTTAGATGTGCAACAATTGAAGAAGGAAATTACCTTCTCAGAGAGATACACTTTGGAATTTGTGGAAATCATCCCGGAGCTCGAACACTAGCAAGAAAGTGCAGGCTGTTCGGCTATTATTGGCCTACAATGCTACAAGATGCCAAAGATTTGGTGGAGAAATGCAAGTCGTGCCAGGTGCACGATAATCTGTCACATCAGCCATCTCAAGATATGGTTCTTGTGGTTTCCCCTTGGCCTTTCAATCATTGGGGGGTAGACCTAGTGGGACCACTTCCACGAGCTCCTGGTAATATCCGATTTTTAATAGTACCAGTGGCGTATTTCACCAAGTGGGTTGAAGCCGAACCACTGACTACCATAACTGAGAAGCAAATATAGAAATTTCTATGGAAGAACATAGTTTGCAGATATGGAATCTCAAAGACTTTAATATCAGACAATGGAACTCAGTTTGAAGATAAAATTGTTAAGGAATGGTGTGCCGAACTGCACATAACTCAACACTTCCCTTCTGCTGGTCATCCCCAAGCTAATGGGCAATTCGAATAGACCAACAGGAAGATCAAAATAGGGTTGAAGAAACACCTAGAAGAAGGGGAAAGCTGGGCCAAGCACTTACCCAATATCTTATGGGCATATAGAATAACGCCAAACTCGGCCACTAGAGAAACTCCGTTCAGCTTAGCATAAAGGTGTGAGGCAGTAATTCCGACTGAGATCGGCCTGCCATCGCCATGAGTAGTGCTCTACTCTGAAGAACAACAGTTAATTGAGCTCAGTCATTCGAAAGACGACCTGGAAGAAACTCGGAATATTGCCTTCATTAGAATGGCCAAGTATAAACAATGTATATCTCAGTACTATAACTCCCGGGTTAAAAGGACATCACAACCCAAGCCACCCCCAGACTGAGATCGCAAGGCATGAACTTCAGTTCCTCTATAAAGGTAATAAAGAATGGGTCAAATGGTGGCCTAAGTCCGGCAACTAGGTGATTGTAATGAAGCCACAGAAAATCTTCGGTGTCCCGACCAGACGTCCGGGATACGTTCGTCGCGCCTATACTGACGAATCAGTAATCATCCAAAATATCATTAGCCGTCACTGCCGACGTGTAATCTATGACAAAGAGAAACGGCTAGAAGCCATGAATTCTGAAATAGATGCCATGAAAGACAACCATGTTTGGAACTCAGTTGATCCACCTGAAGGAATAGTTCCTATAGGGTGTAAATGGGTCTTTAAGATAAAGACCGACATGAATAGTAACGTGACTACCTACAAGGCTAGGTTAGTGGCAAAAGTTATAAGCAAAAGACAAGGAGTTGACTATAACGAAACCTTTTCGCCAGTTGCCATGTTAAAATCCATTAGAATTTTGCTCGCTGTTGCAGGATACCATGATTACAAAATCTGGCAGATGGATGTGAAAACAGATTTCTTTAACGGGAACCTATCTGAGGAGGTGTACATGACACAGCCTGAGGGTTTCACGACCAATGACGCCAGGATCGTTTGCAAACTGCAAAGATCCATTTATGGATTAAAGCAAGCTTCTTGGAGTTGGAATCTTCGCTTTGATGAGACAATCAAACAGTTTGATTTCATCAAGAACGAAGATGAGCCCTGTGTTTACAAGAAGGTTCGTGGTAGTGCCATTGTGTTCTTAGTGCTTTATGTAGACGACATATTGCTCATAGGGAATGATGTGCCTATGTTACAGTCAGTCAAAGTTTGGTTATCTGGGAACTTCTCAATGAAGGACTTGGGTGAAGCAGCCTATATTCTTGGAATCAAGATCTATAGAGATAGATCAAAGAGGTTGTTTGGTCTGTCACAATCCACCTATATAGACAAGTGTTGAAGAGATTCAGCATGGAGCAGTCTAAGAGAGGATTTGCTGCCCATATCATATGAGGTCTATCTGTCAAAGAAAATGTCTTCTAAGACAGAGGAGGAAAGGGCACTAATGAGTAGGATCCCTAATGTACGCCATGTTGTGCATTAGACCAGATGTCTTGTACCCTCCTAGTATGATTAGTAGGTACCAATCGAATCTAGGTGATGGTCACTGGATTGCGGTCAAGAATATTCTCAAATACATGAGACATACTAGGGATATGTTCCTGGTCATCGGGAAAGATGATTTAGTATTACGAGATTACACAGATGCCAATTTTCAAATTGACAATGATGACTTTAAGTCACAGTCTAGATTTGTTTTCACGCTTAACGGCGGAGCAGTGAGCTGGAAGAGTTCCAAGTAGGAGACTACTGCAGACTCTACAACGAAAGCTGAATACATCGCAGCCTCGGAGGCGGCAAAGAAATCAGTTTGGATGAAGAAGTTCGTTACAGAACTTGGTGTGATTCCCTCCATTAAAGGTCCAGTGCCACTGTACTGTGATAACAATGGGGCAATTGCTCAGTCAAAGGAACCGAGGTCTCATCAGAAGTCCAAACATGTGCTACGGTGCTATCAGTTGATGAGAGAGATAGTAGATAGAGGAAATGTAACGACAGAGAAAGTCCATATGGATGATAACATAGCTGATCCATTAACCAAGGCATTGTCACTGGTAAAGCATGAGAAACATGTTCACATGCACGGGCTTAGGCATATGGGTGATTGGCTTTAGGCAAAGTGGGAGATTGTTGAAATGGTGTCCTAAACCCAATCAGGTTGGACCGGATCCGACCAGGTCGGGCCATTTATAGTCTGTTTTAGTTCATGTAATAACTTTATTATGATTAATAAAAGCCCTTTTGTTATTATATATTGTTTATGTTCATATTATTGATTGTATATATATAGTAAAGTCCCCAGTGTCAAACTGTGATAGAGAAACCATGATAGTGATTATGGTTGATGAGATCTCTAATCGCTTTAATGAAGTTAGATACTTAAGTGTCTCTAGTCGTATGTACTGTCAAATGGGACATTGATAGTATGATTAGACTAGCACGTATTGGATGTCTTCTATCTTATTGAAGATAGGGATAGATCTCATCTATCAAAGTGTAGAGACACTTGGACTGTACGTGGACGTGTATTAGAGAATGCGTACATTAGACTGACCCCCTTACATTAAGTGTCGCACTATGTGGCAGTTGTGTAATTATCTTTAGGACCGGAGTCTTCATGGCATCACAGTGTGGATTGTAATTCTTTGACATTATTGAGGTTTCCCCTAGTCATAGGGCGATCATGCGGTAGTGATTGGGTGTGATGCTGAAGCATGCGGAGTATACATGTTTGGTCGTCCGGGAATCGCGTATCCTATTATTGGGAGTGAATATCCGAAATGGCCTTCTTATAAGGAATGTCTAGCTCTCGAGAATTTTTGCAAAGTGGGAGTAAATGTGTTATTCCGAGAGAGCATGATATCCAGATTATAAGATACGATCGTTAATGTACTGACACTCGAGATACGATCGTATGGATATTATTACAACGGAAGGATTATAATTTACACGGTAACTATTTCACATGAAAGGTAGTAGTCATTGCTTTTGACTCTTTCGATGATTGGGGGTCACGGTGTGTTGCTAGACGCTATCCCGTGATCGTTAGCTATGAAGGGCATTTTCGTAATTTGCACTTTGTGCCTACGGCCAACATAATCGGAAGCCTATCGGGTCACACACATAAGAATATCGAGTCGGATTAAAATGCACTTATAGTTGATAGCCAAATAAGGAAAGTTTATCTCAAGACTATAAAGGTTATAGTGGTAAATTAATATGGTGGTATTTATTTATTATGAATAAAAATAATACAAGATATTAATTATATTAATTAAAGAATATTCCGGATGTCAATATTTGGCAATATGGGGCGCCTTTCATATGTGTATAAAATACGCTTGGATTGTGCAATTTAATTAATAATATTACCATAATATTAATATTGGATATTAATTGATTTTGGAAAAATAGATTTATGGTAATAAGATAAATATATTCAATATAAGATATTGGCAATATTTTGTTTTTATTTAATATAAGATATTATAATAAAAGAGATAAATCAATCAATGTGATTTTCCTTATTTTATTGGGAAAATGTTTTTTTTTCCTTTCATCTATCTTCTCAGAAGCTTCTCCTAATCAGATTAGGGGACACATTGGGGCACCTCTCACCCTATATAAGAAAGGGGTTGGCTAGCTCTTTTGTACATCACAATTCCAAGAGCTAATAGTTCTTGAGAAAATAGAGAGTTTCTAGTTGAGAGTTAGAGAGAGAGAAAAAGGCCGGTCTAGTAGCCTGATGTTTTTGATAGCCATCCAAGGAGGATTCCGGCGAGGAGTTCGTGTGGATTATCGATAGAGGCCGGACGCGTGGACAGCTTGCGCACAGTACTACTCTCCATTGACTGTTAAAGCTTTGATCTTATAGATCAGCCAAGGCATATACCGTCAAACTACTTAACGTATTTATTGTATTAAATGAAGTCGATCTTGGGATCGAAAATCAAAATTTAAAATTCTGCTGCGTTAAACTAGTGATTTTTCTAACACAATAGACATGCAATGAAATCAGAATATTTATAAAAACCTTTAAGGTGAATATTTTTTTCTAGCATATCTTGATCTATCACTTATTTCATCACAAAATTTCAATTGTGATGTAATCATAAAAATGATTGAATATACACTGAAATCAGAATATTTATAAGAACCTTTAAGGTGAATATTTTTCTCTAGCATATCTTGATATATCACATAATTTCAATTGTGATGTAATCATAAAAATGATTAAATTAAATAAATTCAGGGACAGATTTATTATATTGCAGTTGGAGGTTGAACCAATCATGTCTGGTTTCGGTGAAACAACCAACCTCAAGTGGTCGAACCTTTCTTTCAAATGGTTTGGATCTCAAATATTTCGGTAAAATGATTTTGATCTCAAATCTTTCAGTAAAACGACCAACCTCAAGTGGTTGAACATTCCTTTCAAATGACTCCATAATCATACGGATCTTTCACCGTAAAAAACTCATATTTCAATTTATATGGATCTTTCACCGTTACAGGCTCCATAATTCATACGGATCTTTCACTGTAGAAAACACATATTTCAATTTATATGGATCTTTCACCGTAAAAATCTCAGATTTCAATTTATACGGATCTTTCACCGTTAAATATTCATATTTCAATCTCTCGTCAACATGATGACGGAGAAATATCATGGCCTTTGTATTGTCTTGATTTATCTATCAAAACCCCATAGGTTCCAAATTCATTTTAACGTTCATGGCACATGATAAATAATTTATCCAATTTATCCCCAATATGTTTAGGGGTATGAATTATGGTTTGATAATGTTAGCCATAAAAAAAACAAGAAGAATTCAAAAATAATTATTTACCTCTTATAGGATTAAGAATGGTTTAATCCAATAAAAATTTACCTATACTCCATCAGTAGATCTGGTTCTCTGCTTGGAATACTCTATCGGTAATAGATCTAGTTCTCAGCTTCGAATACTCAATCGGTAGATCTAGTTGGAAAACTACGTAGATCTGGGAATAGTCCATTGGTAGAGTCTCGTGCTAATAACATGTTATAAAACTAATAAAAGAAACAACATGAACAAAGTAATGAACAGAAAGGAAAAATGCTTGTGTATTATTTCACTGGCATCATGGTGTATTTACAGTAGAGATTACAATGTGAATACAATACAATAAATAAACCAGAAAATCTTGTAAATCAATTTGAATAATAGATTTTCTCAAAAAAAAAAATTGAATAATAGATAAATATTTTTATGTATTTTGTTTTGTGCATCTTGTGTGCTGTTGTGTCTTTTGTAATATGTGTTTTGTCAAGAGGATCCGTGTCTGAACGCCCTTTATCACTTTGGAAAATTAGTTCTCTTCTGTTCTGCACCCTTTTTTTCTAATCTATTACTACTTGACTTCGTTGTGTCGTATTCTCTATTAGTCTGTGTTTTAATGCTTTAGTTTTTCCGACCGTGTTCCGGCTTTGGCCGGCGGTGTCCGGTGTCCGGCGGTGTGTCTGTTCTCAACCGGCGTTACTCTGGCTTTCAATAAAAGATTTGGTCTTTTCAGGGATTGTCTATTATTTTAAATAATTTACATAGATTGATTTTTGATTCAATCATCATATTATTGTGTTTATAATATATACACCCTCCGTTTTTTTTATCTGTCACATTTCAGAATTTCCTCTATTTTTATTTATCTGTCATTTTACATCCCCAATGCATCATTTATTATTTTTTCCACCTTTACCAACAAAGTATTTACATCTTCAATAAAAAAAATACATTTTCAATACTAAAAACTCATTTACCAATGATTTACATCTCCAATATAAAAAAATACAGTTTCAATACTATATATATTTTAGACATATTAATTACTTTCTGATGTTGCGTGAACTATCAGGGTGGCGGTAACGGCTGGGCCGTATCGAAATCTGGCTAATTAATTATGATTTCTCCGGTAAGGTGGGTGGCGATTGCGGTGGCTGATATGAAATATATGAAGTTTCCGGCGATTGTGTGGTTATGAACTAGGATTCGACAAATTGGCAGGGATTGTCCTGCTTGTATTCATTATTCGATGGATTGTGAGTTATACACAGCTCCTATTTATAGGCACCGGACTAAGTATGATTATGCTAATGACGACAAGACATAATAAAGCACAATTAAGCATAAACGCGATCTCGGACGGAGGGATGTTGACTTGTGCTGAGGTCATTGATCTCTCCATGAGCTCAGGGATGATCTTGTTGCTAGGAATATATTGACTCCTGGCTTGGGGAGTTGAGTCCGGTCTGCCTTTGATCTGTTAGGAGGCTGTAAGTGTGCGGGTGTCCCCCGGACCGTCAAGGCCTGGCCTTGGTCTGAGGTGACGATGGGCTCGCCATCTTGCCACTCGAATCCCTCTTGGAAACAAGAAGGATGAGGAAGCTATTGGGTTAGATGATTATGATGCCACCTCCGATCGGGTTGGACCCGGGTCCGTGAGACTGCATGCGGGTTTCCCATATCAATGGCTCCCTACTCCGTGCCTTGCCGATTTTCTCTAAATGAGTCTCAGAGTGTAAGGCGTGGAGTAGAGTTTGTTAGCACTTTCATGGATGAAGTGCTTAGACCGTTTCCATGGGAGGATTTTGGTGCCGATCTCGACAGTTATTAGGCTTATCAACGAATCCGTTGGATTCGTCATGAAAATGCAGTGCTGTGATGAGGACAGGCTTAGAGCCAGGGCCGGCTAAGTATTCATGGCAGTTGGAGGCGTAACCTCGATTTTGCCAAGGACGCGACAGCTGACCTGATGGGTTGCGGTTGTTGATTGGTTGGTGACGCTTCGTGTTTCACACCCCATGATTACTTTTGAATTTGAATTTTCAGACATGACGGTTCAGTTTCCTGCCCCTGATATCAACTATAAATAGAGGGCTACCCCTTCGCTCGTATACTTTTGCCAAAACTGCTTCTTTTCTAACCTAATTTTCCGGTGAGCTAGCGATTTTCCGGCGAATGTTCAAGCTGCTTCACGGTGATCTCCGGCTGCTTTTCAAGCAAAGATCCATAGATAACCGCTCATTTCTCCCCTTATAGGTAATCTTTTAATGATTCGATTGCTTTTGATATGAGATATGCATCGTAGCTAGTCTTTTCACGAATTTTTGTTTGAATATCGCAAACCTATGGGAGTTTCTTGCTCCGAAATCCCCTTATTTGTACTGTTGTTCCCAGCTTTATTGCTCTCGTCTCCATGTACTTCCCTGTGCTGATTTATAGGTTTTTGGTATTTTAGATCTTGTTTTCATTGGATTAGCAGTCTCTCATTTGTTTTTCATTTTTCGGTGAAGACAAAATAGGGGCAAGGTGTCGAGATCATGACGTACTTGCTTGATCTTAGCCCAGCTTCATAGTCTAGGCGATAATTAATCCACCTCGCCCTTTGTGCTTTCAGGATGTCTTCCGAATCGGCTACCGAGAGTGACGTTGTTGCATGTGGCTATGGGTCTGAAGGTAAAACCGAAGAGACCTCTTCGCAGCAGGATCAGACTGAGCAGGATCAATCTGCTGTCAGAATAAGGGTGAGTGACAAAGCCTGAGTCGCTACCAGTAAGCCCCTTGCTGAGGCCAAAGGGAACGGCAAGGAGAAAGAAAAAGAGAAAGCTCCTCCTAAAATTCACTCTGCTGCCGCCCTTGAGGAGTTGGAGGATCAAAAAGTCTTTGATAGGGAGGTGGAGCGACAGTGGAAGACCTTTAAAGACAAGCACGAGTACACGAGTTTGCTGATGGCCTTCGACATCCCGCCCAGCTATAGGTTACCGGTTCGAGAAAGAGGAATATCGAAACGAGGCTAAGATCTGTGGTCGTGATTCCAAGGATTTCATCTGGCTACACTACAACCACTTTGTCGCCGGGCTTCGACCCCCGTTTGACCCGTTTTTTGTTGAGTTCCTATGGGAGTTTAACGCCTTGCCATGCAATCTCACTTTAGGGTCAGTGAGAGTTATCATGGCGTTCATTGTGATATGTAGATTGTTGGGTAAAGAGCCTTCCATGCCGGTACTATTCAATTTATACTCTTTCTCAAGGCGCGTACTAGACGGTCAGCTCGCTCCCCATAAACTCAAATGTCATCTACTTTTTGATCTCCCGGATCGGGTGAATTCATGGAACGTGAGATGTATGGGGTCGAATCATCGGTGGGTTGGCCCTTTGATCATTATGCCACCAACACGACCAAAAAAGCTGAGGATGTGGTAGTGGGTAAGCCTAATGAAAGTGAATGGAAGTTCATCAAGGAGATATATCAACTTTTGGGATATGATGCCCAGTGTGGTACTCAAAAACAGACTTTCAACTGGCACCGTATTTTAGACGTTTCTGAGGATATTGTCGGGCTGCTGGGATATCGGGATCGGATGTTGAGGATCCTTTAGTGAATGTGATAGCCGTCGATTGTGACCCGTTTCGGATTGGTGGTTGTCATATAAATAAACTCCTTCCCTCCGTTTGTAGGGTCTGCCAAGTGGATCCTAGCCGTAGGCCTCAAAGTAACACTTTGCTTTTTACCTTGCTGTTTTTCCTTTATTAGCTTACCGCCATCACATTTGCTTATTTTGAACTTATCTGGCCTTAATTTTTTGTAGTGATGACTAATCCTACCAAGGCAAGGAACGACGCTATTGCGAGGAAGAGAGCCGCGGCCATAGCTAGAGAAAAAGAGCTTAGGGCCCTTCAGAAGACGGCTCTGCCGGCAGTTGATAAAGAACCACAACTGGAGAGGCCGATTTGGAGGCACAAGCTCAGCCCTCGATTCCCTGAGCTCATGAGAAAGGGATAGTAATTGGGTCTTCGGCTATTGAGAAACGAGCTCGTGAGTCCGCTGCTGAAAAGCCCGTGAAGAAGAAGAAGAGTGGTGAGGCCGCTTACGCCTCGGGGAATATTGTTTTGGATAGCCCTGAGAAAGTTGACGAGTCGGCTCCGAAAGAGCTCAGGTTGAAGAAAAGCCCAGTTTCTAAATTCTTTACTCCTTTCCCTGATCAAAGTACTATTCTAGATCTTTAGGGCATTAGTAGCTCCAGTAATCCCCCGGCGGCAGCGCAAACTGTAAAAGAGAAAATGTGACCCCCTCGACGTCACCCTAAGGAATTGCTGTGAGGGAGGTCAATCCTCGCCATATAGAGGGTTCGTCGATGTGGACACGCCCCGAGTTCAGAAAGACAACCGACAAAGCCAGGGCCATTTTGCTTGGTAATACGATCGGCTCTGTTCCTCGTCTTCAAAATTTCCCTCTGCCCCGACCTGATGAAGTACGGATAGAGATTGTTCATGGTATCACGAACCGGATTTATATGGCCGATCAGGTGGATTTGCGGAGTGGACTCTTGAAATTGATCGACGACCTGCCTGCAATTGCTGGCGATGCTTTTTGTGTGGTAAGTTTTCAATTTTGCTTTCTTAGTGTTTTCCTCCCTTTTGCCCACGTGTTTCAAATTCTTGTTGATTTCAGCTGGCTACTGTTGTGAAGCAAGCAACAAGAATATGTAATGAGGAGGCTCAGGGGAGAACTCAGGCCGTCGGTTAGGTAAAAAAGATAAAAGCTAATCTGGATCACGCTGTCTTAGAGCTTGGGACCCCAAACAGCCGCCTTACTGAATTAGAGAAGAGAGCTGCTGAGGAGAAATTAGCTGCTGAGTTAGAGCTGACCAAGATTAGGACCCTCCGTGAGCAGGACGAAGCCAAGATAGCCAGCATGGCCCAAGAGTTTGAGGATACAGTTGCTCAAGCTAAGCAGGCTTGGAAAGAAGAGCAGGAGAAGACGGCCGCCCTATAGAAAGAGTTCGAGGCTTACAAGGCCTCTGAGGCTGCGAGGGCGGAGGCCCTAAAATTCCAGGCCGTCGGTGACTTCAAAAGCTCTGCTGAGTATAAGGAAATCCTTGATAAGTCAAGCCTTAAGAACTTTGACCGTGGCTTCTATCGTATTGCCCGCTGTGTCAAGTCCGTTCAACGGGAAGCGGCTCCAAGTTTGGAGGTATTTCAAGAGTGGCCACTGATCCCTATGTCCCAACTCTCCGTGCTTTACATGCAGAAATTCTATTTGCTAAGGAAGAGATAAAGAATTTCAATAACGACCAGCAAGCCGCTGAAGCTTTAGAATGGAACCCTTCGCATCGGGCCCCGGTGAACTTGTGAGATATGATCGAAGAAGCTGCTCGCCCTGAAGAGCCGGTTTTAAAGATCGAAGCCACTACTGAGTCGGAGACCGAAATGTATGAAAATCTGCTGCAAGCTCCGGCTTCACAGGGGACATCCGATGCTCCTGCTCAGACTTATCTTTATCTTGTTTGTTCCTTCTTTTTAAACATTGGCAACCATTTGTAGAAACTTTACTGATCCTATTTTGTATGTATTTGTTGGCGGCTATATTTGAAGCCACTCTCTAAATTTTGCATGAGATTTTACTTCCAGTTTTGTTGTCTAGAAATTTTTCTTGAACTTTACTTGAACTTGCTCGACTCGTATCCGTGCCCCGTTATCCACAGCGGGTCTCACATAGTTGAACCGGGTGCGGATATATTAGGCTTCTTTTCCTTCAACGGGATTCGAATGAGTGATTCCATCGAAGGCCTCTGAGAGTGAGAGAGAGAGTGTGTAAGCTAAAAATGTTGCAACATGCGCCCTCGCTATTTCGTGCATTACTTTTCTCGGGTCTTGATCAAAATAATTGGATTTACGTTATTTAATGCCCTCAGAAGTGTAAGAATCTGGCTCTGACAGACCTCCTTAAGTCTGCTGCCTTGATAACCGTAACCTTTATTGTCAGCCCAGTAACCGATCGAGCATTGAAAGAAGCTAAGATATCTCTTTATCCGTTTTGGAGTTTTTGAATTTGAAAAGAATCATCCCCCTCCATTGGATTAACCTGATCGGGACCGTAGGTCCTCCTGGCTCTTCCTATAAAAGGGATGTTGAGCCACAACATTCACTTACGTTTGAAAATTCTGAGCTTCTTTTTGCCAATAAAATTTGCTCTTTCTTCCGCATCTATTTCAGTAATATGCCTCCTTCCACTACTCACTCATCGTTCTTCAATACATCGTCCAATGAAGTATTGGAAAAACTTTTGGGTATATTTCAACAGGTGCCCCCTGTTGATTGAAAGGGGCTTGAACCGGAGCAAGATAAATGGAGGATCTCGGCTCCGTATCTCCATGTCCGGTTGGGAAGATTTGGTGGCCCAGTCCTCTAGTCGCTATAACACGACGGTGGTATGAGAGTTTTACTCGGCTCTGTCCG
Source organism: Gentiana macrophylla (assembly GCA_026214975.1). Taxonomy (NCBI): domain Eukaryota; kingdom Viridiplantae; phylum Streptophyta; class Magnoliopsida; order Gentianales; family Gentianaceae; genus Gentiana; species Gentiana macrophylla. Next base: position 33,059,553 of record CM047809.1, read on the forward strand.
AGGTGGGATCTAGATGGCCATTAAACTCTATGCCTGTTAGTGGAGTTGCGGTTCCGTTTACTCCGACCGTCATCAACAACTTTTTCAATCTTCCCTACTTTGACCCCACCCTTCATTACGAGTGGGCTTGGGCTTTGGACGAAGATGAGGTCTCCCGGCATGTGCATCAGAACGGAGCTCTTCATTACTTGTTCCCTGAGTCGTGGGAGTTCGCTCTGGATGGGATCGTATCTGAGCTGTCTCAGGATGCCCGGGAATTGAAACGTTTCATCAATACTCATGTGTTTCCTAACTGATGATTTCAAGAAGGTTACAGAGGAGGAGGGTCTGCTCTTGCACGCCATTGTTACCCCCTCTGTAAATGTGGACTGAGGTCTCTTAATGCATCGTGAGGCGGTTTCTTTTGCCACTGTGATGAAGCATTGTCGCTCTATTCCGTTTCCTTGGCTGATTTCCATCCTTTGTTCTGCCTTGGTCCCTTCTTGTCAGTTGGACGAGTACCTTCCCCCGTAGAACATTGAGTTTGATGAAATCCTATCCGGCTCTTCCCTTGATCCCGGTCTTTTTTGGGATGACGAGGAGCCGTCTTTTTAGTTTTCTTTTGTAATCTTTGTTTTTCTTGATTTTCGGAATGAATTTCGTTTGAATTTCTGTTTATGCTTTGTGTCCGCATTTTTTTGATTTGAGTCTGAATGTTTCCGCAATCCAGCCCCCCTTGTCGAGGTCGGGCTCGCTTGATTGAAGAAGAGACGCGAACACCTACGGCATTAAATTCGGAGACCTGTGGCTCTCTTAGAAGACCGTGCGTCTGATTAATGTAATTAATATAGACCAAACTTCAAATTTGAATTTGAAAAGTCAGGTAAGCATAACAGTGTGAACCTTTCAATTCCCACCGTTGGTGTACCCTCTTCTCCTATATAAATAAAAGGGAATTGTGGTTGTACAGAACGTGTCTTCTGAAACTGTGCTTCTGTTTTTGCTCCCACTATGTCATCCTCCTCTGGTTCTACCTCTCCATCTTTATTGTATCCTTTCTTCAGCACAGCGTCCACCAATGCTATCCAAAATTAAAGGGCTTACTTTGCCGATCGTGCACATTTACCCAAGAGTCTCTTGAACCTAAACAAAATTGATGGGGGTGGGTCATTGTTTTATGTGGCTTACTCTAGCTGGCGCCACTTTCTTCTAGACCCCATTGGAAGATGCAACCTAACCCTAGTCCGTGAATTTTATGTCGTTCCGTCTGAGGCTCAGTCCGTTGAAAAAGTCTCCTCTGTTTCTGTTCGGGGTATCCAGGTGCACTTTACCCCTGCCGTCATAAATAAGTTTCTGCAACTCCATGCGTTTGATCCGGCCTTGTATTTTGAAACGGCCTAGGATCTTGTCAGCGAAGAGCCTTATTTTTCTCATAGATTTGACGCGTATTCATGACTGTTCCCCGTAAGGGATGACGAGCCTGTTCACAACGGTGTTTTTTCCGAGATCAATCAGTGGTATCGTGAATGGAAACGATTTATCAACAGTCGGGCTATTCCTTCTGATAATTTTGAGGTGCTGACTGACGAAGAGGCCATCCTTATACATGCTTTATGTTGGTCCCAGAGAAGATTAAAACTATAGTCATAGGGGGGTGAATGACTATAGTGGAGTTTCAAAAACTTTTCTTGTATTTAAAAGCTTTTGGGCAGCGGATAAGTCTCTTCTTACTATGTTGTTTCAAAGTAGTTTAGGCAATCACATATATAATATATAATATAAGTAATTAAATGAATGCAGTAAGGTAAATTGCTGAAAGTAAATTGACACAAGGCTTATAGTGGTTTAGGGTGGTGTAATCCCTTAATCCACTCTTCTTCTATGATGATTGGAGGAATTCACTATTGTTTTCACAGATACAATAGCCTGATTGTCCTTGACTACACAAGCTTCACAATCTACAAGACTATCACTCCTTGACTGCAACAGCTTCTGTGACTCAGTCTCTTTCACTGCTCATTGGGATCAAATCCTTCAGCAGCTATCACAAACACAACTCCTTCTCAGATGGCTCTAATTCAGTTACTTGATTGATATGAATTGGATTCACAAACTTGTTGATCAATCTCAATGCTTGATGTTTGAAATGTAGCTCTCAGTTTTGAGTTGAAAACTAGATATTTCTTTTTCGCACAGATAGAAGGCTTTTCACTTTGACAGATTTTTTGCTCAGATTTATGATCGTTCTTCCTTATATTTTCTTTTTCTGTCAATGCCTTCTATTTATAGCCTTGATTATCCTTGATTTGAATTTCCGTCCGTTGGCTATATTAAAGAGGGGAATAATCCTTGATTTTATTCTTGATTCCACCGTAATTATATTCTCCTTGATTTCAGTGATAGGATTTTTCTTCAAACGTTTATCAGAAAATCCGTTCTTGATTGATCCTCTATTGATTGTGCATTTAATGCAAGATCCTCTGTATCTTCATCATATTTCGAAATCTGATTAAGTAAAGTTTACTTAGCCATTCTTTGAACGGTCAAGTTATCCTTCTGACTTTGCCGCTTAGATCTTCCACCACTGCTTTGTCTTCACTCAGCCGAAAGTCAGTTTACTTTGCCGATTCACTATTTCCTTCATTCTTTCAGTTTAAGGAGAATCCTTGTGCTTCACTGATCCTTGATTTGTGTGAGATCGGTGCACACCATACTTAAACAATGACTATCATTACTTGAAACATAACTTAGACTTATCCAAGGTCATCACAGACTTCATTGGTTATAAGTCAGACCATAATATCTTCATTGCTTCTCTGCTGGTTCTTGGCTGGCTTCACTCTGCCGGAAATCTGATTTTACTTTGCCGTCCTACCAACTAGTACAATACTTGTCTGACTCAACTTATACAACATGTCAGACTCTAAGTAAAGACTTATACAGAGAATTCTACCTTATTTCAGGCTTGCTATAACAACTAGTATGGCCATCATCAAAACATAACAAAATGTTCCTAACAATTTCCCACTTTTTGATGATGCCAAAACCCTCATAAGCATGAACATAAGTATGCCAAATTTTTCATAATAGAACAACAGAATAAAAATCAAAAATTTTATTCATCCATTTAAAGGCAATAAGATATTGCATATTTTTATTCAGGCATATAGAAATAGTTCAATTAATTTAATTAAACAGAACAGAGGAGCAACTTCTTCTCTTCAAACCTGATGTCTTTGCCTTTGACGCCCTTGCCCTTATCTGTTGGGCTTCCCTTCATTGCACTGGAGCTCTCAGGCTTTGAGCTTCCTTCCCCCTTTTTGGCAGCACCAAAACGTGCTTCAAGATTTGCAGTTTCTGCTTCAGACTCAGGGAGAGGACCATACATTTGCTCCAAAATTATGTTGTTGGCCGTAGTGACATTTATCAAAGTGTCAAGTTGCTGGCCAAAAAATTCCATAACCTCATCCAGATGTTGAAGTTGATGAGTGTGAGCATTTAGAGTGTCCACCAAAGGTTTGAGATTGTTATCAATCTTTTCAGCATGAAACTCAAGGTTGGTTCATGGTAGGGAATGAGATGCTCTAAGTTGCAAAGCAAGTTTCCCTGTTTTTCCATGGCCTCATCTTGTATCTAGATGTGACTGATGAGGGCTTCAATCTTGTGGTTTAAGGAGGTTGCTTCACTCCTTAAAGCAGCTTTCAGATTTTGCCTGCTGTGATACTGCTTTTCCATGTCCACAATCAGGGGTTGAATGTCCAGATTGAAAATCCTTTCTGGATCAATCTCCTCTGGTGCCACTTCAACATCCTCATCTTCTTCATCTTCCTCATTCTCTAAATTCACCTCATCTTCTTCTTCTTTCTCTTATTCTTCTTTCTCTTCTTCTTTTCCACTTTCTTTTTCTGCCTCTTCCTCTTGTTCTTTCTCTTCAACTTTAGAATCATTGAGAGGTTGTTGGGGGATGCTTGCTTCTATATCTTTAGAAGATGGCAGGTTTTCTTCTCCATGAGCTGGAGACTTGATTTCTTCTGTTGGTGTTCCCCCTTGATCAATAGTGGGGGTGTTGACAAGTTCAGCGGAGTGAGTTTGATCAGCTGGCTCACTCGGCTGTTTGTCAACTTTACTGAGGCTCTTGAAAAGTACTTCTTGAAGAGTTAGGTCATCATAAAAAATCTCCATGTTTTCCGGATCAGCTTCAAGATGGTCACCCTCTGAATGGTCATCCTCCGTCTTAGCTTCTTCTTCATCCATCTCTTCTTCTTCAGATGGAGTGAGAAAATATCCTTCATCACCTTCTTCCAGATAGGTGATGTCCTCTTGTTGTTTCTCTTTATCTGTTGTTGTATCATCACTGATTACCACAGTTTCGTTCAATTTGCTGGTACCAATCTCAGGGGTGCTTTCCGGTGCCTTCTGGAATCTAGTTCTTCATCCCACTCCGGATCCGTTGCTTTCAGGTTGTTTTCTTTTTCTTCCGACAGTGGATTTCGGTTTCAGAGATGCCTTGATGTAGGTATACATTACCTTGGACTTGTGTGGAGGCTGCAAGTTTGTGGGTTTTACTTTTAGAGTGTCAAACAGGTGTTGAAGAGGGAACCCATATGATTTCCTCTCCTAGAAATCACCTTTCTTTTGCAAACCCTTGCTTGGTGCCGTAACTGACAGGTCAATTTCCTTTTGAATATGGTCTTTCAATCTATGAATACAAATGTTGCCCAATCAAATTTAGTACCTTCGTAGTTGATTGCCATTAGCTTGACCAGTAACTCGGTCAAGTTTTCCATCGAAACTTTTCTGCCTTCGATGTTCTTGGTGATGACCGGTGCGAATTCGGCAAACGGAAGTTTGAGTGCTGATCTAGGGAGGTTGTAGGTTTTGCTATTTTTCTTGGGATTCTTGGCTATTTCAGCCCAGAATTTTTTATGTCAATTTTGATGAACTTCACATTAGCCGGACCTATCATAGGTAGTGTAAGAATATATTGAGAAGACCAGGCATAATGACTACTTCTTTTCCAAAGATTGAACTCTTTATGCAATCGATATCAGTTTTTTTTTGTGCTGGGCACAAACTTTGCATTTTTCCAGAATGCAATCATATTTTCATAGCAAATTCCGTTGATTGGGGGGTTTAGGAAGGTCATTAACCCCAGATTTGAACAACAATCAACCAAGCGTTGAGCTTGTGCATCATTATCACAGAAAGAAAGATAGGGTTCAGGTTTGAAAAATGATCCAGTGATGATCGATTTTTCATAGAATCTCTCAGTGGGAGATATTGTAGAAGATGAAGCCATTTCTTTGAGATTTGAGAGAAAGACTTGATTTTGCAATGAGAAATAGGGTTTTTGAATTTCAAGAGAGCGTAAAAATTCTGAGAACTCTCTAAGTGTTATTTATATAGGATGATTTGGGTAGTGTGAATGTGGTTGAATATGGAAGGATTTTATGACATAATGGCATGATTTTATGTACATAAATCATGATATTCGAGTGTAGTGGGGGAGTGGATTGAGGTAAGTAATGATAGATCCCGGGAATCGAGGCGTTTGTAATTTGAAAAATAATGTGGTTACCTCCACGATTGTAAATTGATCTCCACGTGTATAATCTTCCACAGTATAATCCTCCATAACTTCCTTATTCTCCACATGTATAAAAATTGATTTGGTTCTGATGTGAATCAGGATCTATCATATATCTCATTTTTAAGTATTCTTATGTATATTATTATCTAAGTAATAATATAATATATTAATTATAAAATACGGGCTGATTTTGAGGATAGTATTATCATACTTATTATATTACTTTATTATGCAATATTAAATAAATAATAACAAGTACATGGCTGAATTTTGGAGTGATGGTGGCGCCAATTTGATGAGAAGAATGCAAGAAGACAAGTTTGGAAGAAATCAAGTTCATGTACAAGACTACTTGGAAACTTACAAGCATTAAACAATATACATTGAATCTAGATTCAATGAACCTAGAAAAGTCTTGTTCATGGCCGAAAATTGCAATACATGTATCTAGAATTCTAAGTGTTATCTTGTATCCTATAAATAGCCAATCATTTGTAACTTGTAATTCAGATTTTGCTCAATATAAATTATATTTTATTCTTCACTTGGATAAGTGTTGTGTGAGTCTCTCTGGATAGAGGATTCAAAACCGGATTATCAAGGACTTAAGCAACCCTTGTGGTTATTCATATACCAAGGTGCTTAGAAACAGATTTTCTAAGTGTCGAGGTGCTATTCCAAGGTGCCTTCACACAGGTTGTGATTGTGTCGCGGAGCTTATTGATTCCAATGTGCCTCCACACAGGTTGTGGTTGTGTCAAGGACCTATTCCAAATACCTCAAATCCACGATCCTCAGTATTTCATTAGATCCGAAGCCTTCCTCTGGGCGGTTTCGCATCAGTTGGTATCAGAGAACAAGGCGAATTGACGGTATTATATCCCTTTATATTTTCTCAAAAAAAAATCTTTGAACAAAAGAATGGCTGGACATAAGGAAGATATGCAAAGGCTCAATGAGAAGATTACAATGTTTGCAAGGATGATGGCGGCATTGTTCATCCATTTCTTTGTGTTGGATGATGGTTTCTATGTTGGAATTATTCTGTGTGTATTGCCAACCTTCATATTCGACCCTGGTGGATTCGAGGACGAATCCTTTCGAAGAGGGAGAGTATGATGTGAATCAGGATCCATCATATATCTCATTTTTAAGTATTCTTATGTATATTATTATCTAAGTAATAATATAATATATTAATTATAAAATACGGGCTGATTTTGAGGATAGTATTATCATACTTATTATATTACTTTATTATGCAATATTAAATAAATAATAACAAGTACATGGCTGAATTTTGGAGTGATGGTGGCGCCAATTTGATGAGAAGAATGCAAGAAGACAAGTTTGGAAGAAATCAAGTTCATGTACAAGACTACTTGGAAACTTACAAGCATTAAACAATATACATTGAATCTAGATTCAATGAACCTAGAAAAGTCTTGTTCATGGCCGAAAATTGCAATACATGTATCTAGAATTCTAAGTGTTATCTTGTATCCTATAAATAGCCAATCATTTGTAACTTTCAGCTTTTGCTCAATATAAATTATATTTTATTTTTCACTTGGATAAGTGTTGTGTGAGTCTCTCTGGATAGAGGATTCAAAACCGGATTATCAAGGACTTAAGCAACCCTTGTGGTTATTCATATACCAAGGTGCTTAGAAACAGGTTTTCTAAGTGTCGAGGTGCTATTCCAAGGTGCCTTCACACAGGTTGTGATTGTGTCGCGGATCTTATTGATTCCAAGGTGTCTTCACACAGGTTGTGATTGTGTCGCGGAGCTTATTGATTCCAAGGTGCCTCCACACAGGTTGTGGTTGTGTCAAGGACCTATTCCAAATACCTCAAATCCACGATCCTCAGTATTTCATTAGATCCGAAGCCTTCCTCTGGGTGGTTTCGCATCAGTTGGTATCAGAGAACAAGGCGGATTGACGGTATTATATCCCTTTATATTTTCTCAAAAAAAAAATCTTTGAACAAAAGAATGGCTGGACATAATGAAGATGTGCAAAGGCTCAATGAGAAGATTACAATGTTTGCAAGGATGATGGCGGCATTGTTCATCCATTTCTTTGTGTTGGATGATGGTTTCTATGTTGGAATTATTCTGTGTGTATGGCCAACCTTCATATTCGACCCTGGTGGATTCGAGGACGAATCCTTCCGAAGAGGGAGAGTATGATGTTAATCAGGATCCATCATATATCTCATTTTTAAGTATTCTTATGTATATTATTATCTAAGTAATAATATAATATATTAATTATAAAATACGGGCTGATTTTGAGGATAGTATTATCATACTTATTATATTACTTTATTATGCAATATTAAATAAATAATAACAAGTACATGGCTGAATTTTGGAGTGATGGTGGCGCCAATTTGATGAGAAGAATGCAAGAAGACAAGTTTGGAAGAAATCAAGTTCATGTACAAGACTACTTGTAAACTTACAAGCATTAAACAATATACATTGAATCTAGATTCAATGAACCTAGAAAAGTCTTGTTCATGGCTCAAAATTGCAATACATTTATCTAGAATTCTAAGTGTTATCTTGTATCCTATAAATAGCCAATCATTTGTAACTTGTAATTCAGCTTTTGCTCAATATAAATTATATTTTATTCTTCACTTGGATAAGTGTTGTGTGAGTCTCTCTGGATAGAGGATTCAAAACCGGATTATCAAGGACTTAAGCAACCCTTGTGGTTATTCATATACCAAGGTGCTTAGAAACAGGTTTTCTAAGTGTCGAGGTGCTATTCCAAGGTGCCTTCACACAGGTTGTGATTGTGTCGAGGAGCTTATTGATTCCAAGGTGCCTTCACACAGGTTGTGATTGTGTCGTGGAGCTTATTGATTCCAAGGTGCCTCCACACAGGTTGTGGTTGTGTCAAAGACCTATTCCAAATACCTCAAATCCACGATCCTCAGTATTTCATTAGATCTGAAGCCTTCCTCTGGGCGGTTTCGCATCAGGTTCACACTTTAATTTGCCCATGACTCCAATCTTCATTTCGGTGGAGTTCCTTGGCTGGTCACTTAGCCGGTGTAGTGACTTTTTCACTGAGCTGTTATATTTAACTGTTCCTAACAATCAGTGAAGTTAACTTTGCTGAGTACAAGTGCCTTACCTGCTACATCTCCTGTAATGGCAAAGGTTTAATCAGCCGGTCAAGTCACTTAGCTGATTACTCCAGTTAGCCACTCTTTGGTACTTAGTCAATTTCAATCATTCCCAACTCAGTTCTCAACATGCCAAATCTTTCATGGCTGAGTGGTTTTGTGAAGATGTCAGCCAATTGATCTTCAGTGGGTATGTATCTTAGAATAACATCTCATTTCTCAACATGATCTCTGATGAAATGATGTCTCACATCAATATGCTTTGTTCTTGAGTGTAACACTGGATTTTCAGTAATAGATATGGCACTTGTGTTGTCACACATAATTGGAATTGTCTTCTCCTCTATTCCATAATCCCTTAGCTGTTGTCTAATCCATAGTACTTGTGCACAGCAACTACATGCTGCTATATATTCTACTTCAGCTGTTGATGTAGAGATGGAGTTTTGCTTTTTGCTGAACCATGAAACTAGTCTGGTGCCTAGCATCTGGCATGTTCCAGAGGTGCTTTTTCTATCTATCTTGCATCCAGCATAGTCAGAGTCTGAATATGATATCAACTTGAATCCTCCATCTTTTGGATACCAAATGCCAACATTGATGGTGTTCTTCAGGTATTTGATTATTCTTTTAGCTGCTAGGAGATGTGATTCTTTTGGTTGAGCTTGAAATCTTACACATACTCCTACTGCAAATGCTATATCAAGTCTACTTGCAGTTAGATATAGTAGGGATCCAATGGTTCCTCTATACATTTTCTGATCAACATCATTTCCTGCTTCATCTTTTCCAAGAATGAGTCTTGCACACATTGGTGTATCTGCTGTGCCACTTGTGTCCATGCCATGCTTGTCTATTAAGTCTTTTGTGTACTTGGCTTGACTAATGAAAATACCATCCTTCATTTGCTTCACTTGAAGGCTAAGAAAATAATTTAATTCTCGCATCATGCTCATCTGAAATTTTCTCTTCATTAGGTTTGCGAATTTCTCACACAGCTTTTCATCCTCTGATCCAAAGATGATGTCATCAACATAGATTTGTACTAGCAATGTACTTGTTCCTTCCTCTAATTTGAACAGAGTCTTATCTATAGTTCCTTTGTTGAATCCATTCTTGATCAGAAATTGTGATAGTGTTTCATACCAAGCTCTAGGTGCCTGTTTGAGTCCATAAAGAGCCTTCTTGAGCTTGTATACTTTATCTTCTTTTCCTTTGAGTTGAAAACCAGGAGGTTGTTCCACATATACTTCTTCTTCCAAAAGTCCATTTAGAAATGCACCCTTGACATCAATTTGATAGACTTTGAAGTCTTTGTGTGCAGCAAAGGCTAGAAAGAGTCTGATTGCTTCCAATCTTGCTACTGGTGCAAATGTCTCATCATAATCTATTCCTTCTGCTTGAGAGTAACCTTTTGCAACTAGCCTTGTTTTATTTCTGACAACTGTTCATTGCTCATTCATCTTGTTTCTGAATACCCATTTTGTTCCAATGATGTTGGTTGTGTCTGGTCTGTCAACAAGTTCCCAGACTTCATTTCTTACAAATTCATTTAGTTCCTCTTGCATGGCTGTAATCCAGTCTGCATCTTGAATTGCATCATCTATTGTCTTGGGTTCCACTTGTGATAGAAAACATGTTAGCATATGCTCTAGTTGTCTTCTGGTTCTAACTCCTGTGTGAATGTCTCCAATGACTTGATCTTTAGGATGATCTCTTAGCCAATTGAGGTCAGGTTCAAGTTGTTCTTCACTTGGTGCTTCTACACCTTCAGGTTGTGCATAAGCTTCAAGTTCTGGTGCTTCTTCAGTTGTATTGACTTGTGGCTCATCTTGATTTCCAAAATTGTGATTCAGAATGGTAGCCGGTACGGTTGTAGTCATATACACTTCTCTTTGTGCTGCTTCTTCTTCTTGATCTTGAAGAGTTTCACCATTTGTGTTTGGTTCATCAAAGACTACATGTATTGATTCTTCAATCACCAATGTTCTTTTGTTGAGTACTCTAAATGCTTTGCTGGTGTCTGAGTATCCCATAAAGATTGCTTCATCAGCTTTTTCATCAAAGGTGTGTAACTGATTCCAGTTCAAAACAAAACATTTAGATCCAAACATATGTAAATGTGAAATGTTAGGTTTTCTTCCATTCCATATTTCATATGGAGTTGTTCCATGATGTTTGTTGATGATTGATCTGTTCTGTGTATAGCATATTGTGTTTGCTGCTTCAGCCCAAAACCTCTTTGGTAGGCATGCTTTTGCAATCATTGTTTTGACTACTTCTTTGAGAGTTCTGTTTCTTCTTTCTGCTACACCATTTTGTTATGGAGTTCCTGCTGCAGATAATTGATGTAGTACTCCATTCTCTTCACAATAGGTTCTGATAACTTCATTTAGAAATTCTGTGCCTCTATCAGATCTGATCTTGATGATCTTTCGCTCTTTCTCATTTTGAATCCTTCTTAGCAATTCTGGCAGCTTCTCGAGTGTCTCTTTCTTCTTGTTCATGAATATGGTCCAGGTGTATTTGGAGAAATCATCAACCACTACTAGAGTGTATTTCTTACCACTTACACTTGCTGGTGTGACTGGTCCAAACAGGTCCATAGGTAGAAGATGTAGAATTCTTGTTGTTGATTGATAGGGCTTTGACTTGAAGGAGCTTTTGATTTGTTTTCCTTTCTGACATGCATCACAGAGACTTTCCTTCTTGAATGTGATCTCTGGCAGGCCTTCAACTAACTTGTTCTTTGATAATGTGTTGATGGACTTAAAATTTAGGTGATTTAATCTTATGCCAAATCCAATTTGGTTGATTGTTTATTTTTGACAAGTAAACATGTTTTACGCTTTAGTTTGTTCTCAATCCACCACATACATGTTGTCTTCTCTTCTTCTGCAAGAACCACTGTGTTGGTTTGGCTGTGAATCACCTTGCATCCTTCCTTGTTGAAGTGTACATTGTAGCCTTTGTCACAGAATTGACTGATGCTTAGCAGATTGAAATTTAGTCCCTGAACATATGCCACATTTTGAATCTTCAAATTGTTCTTGAGCATTGTGCCTTCCTCCTTAATTTTACTAGGGTTTTCTTTGCCTCCAAAAGTGACTTTGGGTCCATCAAAAGCTTTAAAGTCAGTGAGCCATCTCTTGTTTCATGTCATGTGTATGGAACATCCACTGTCTATGTACCAGACATCCTACAAAACAAATTAATTATGTTTAGGTACCCAACACTGTTTGGGTCCATACCTGTTAGCAGTCATACCTCCTACTCCAAGTGTATATCCAAATGATCTTCTTTTTGGATAATTAAAATCATCAACTTCATATGTATAAGGCATGGCAGAATAGCTTCTAATATTTCTACTGAAGGTATCCTGATACTTTTCTCTACTTTTTGGTGCATTTGCATCCTTTTTCACTTTCCAATATGCTGTGGGAAACCTATGTTGCTTCATGTGTCTAGGAACATCCCTTGGTTGGTTTTTCTTAAGCACATGATGCATGGCATGAAATGGTTTTTTCTTGTATTTTGGAGGTGCCACATTTCAATCATCCTCTGAAGGATAAAGTCTTCATTTACCTTACAGAAAGTCTTTGCTTTTGGTTGACTGGATTGATGGTTTAGTCTGCTGTTTCATTGCACTGGGTTTTGACTTCACCGGCACTGAATGAGTGGTTGAAGCTATGGACTGTCCTTTTCTGAACTTTGGTCCATTGTTGGTCCTAGATTCAGAATTGTGTTGTTCATTGTTTCTATTCTAATCCTGACTATTGTAGCCAAGACCAGATCTGGATCCAAACCTTTTTTAGGGTTTGTAAGCTGGTGCATTTAAAGGTACAGTGGTGGTCTTAACTGGTAGGGGGATTTGCTCAACCGGTTTTTTTTTAAAGAAACTTTATTTTATTTTATTAAAAGATGAAATAAATAGCTACAAAGTATTCGCCATATCCCAGGCCGCCCCAAGTTTACGTGATAGAATGCATAGAATGGCCTCCTTAAACCCTATGTGTGGCAAACCCAGTGTAGGAAAATCCTCCACATAGGGAAGAGTACTCGCTCTATGCATTCCCAAAAAAAACCCTACTCCAAAAATAAATACATCAGTGGAAATCAGCATGAAATAAATGGTGGTTCTCTGTCTTCTGTAGTTCAAATTGGAAGTGAAAGAAGAGTGCCCTTCTCCCAGTCGTATCCTCGTGTGAGCTTTCTTCGATCTCCGCATCCTCTTAAAAGCAACAAAAACACCTGGATTGCACCCCTAGCAAAGCGGTAGGGGTGCGTCCAAAGGCTAACGTGATCCTCAAAGCCAAACGCGGAGATGAACAGCACGCGAGCTGGCCGTTCATAATCTGTCTGCAAGAAAAACAAAAGGGGAGTACAATACGCGACAAGCAACCTCCAGGCAACAATAGAGCGGAACAAAAACACACAATTGCACCCCAACCAAAGATGGAGGGGTGCATCCGGTGAGGAAACAACATTTGTAGTTCCCGCTTGGAGCTCGAGGAATTCGCCACCCCACCTTTGGTAAACTCCATCAGTCTGCACATCGTGTGATACACAATATATATAGAAAATCTAGTAGTGGTGACAAAGTGTAAGAGATGAACAATACGACCTGGTTTGCACCCTTCACAAGTGAAGAGTGCTTCCCAGTTGTCGGCGTGTAACGAAAATGCACCGGGCCATGTATATCATCATGAAGTAACCAGGGATGCGCGGAGGGACCTCCTCAGTGCGCATAAATAAGTGATCATCCCTCCAAAGGTCTTTGCTAGGGCATCGGCGACGCGTTGCACTCCTATAGATATGAGAGACGATTATAGTGTAACGCTTGCGAAAGAGCACCAATCTGAGTGACGTAGATACACAGGGGCCATCCTCCAGCACTCTCTCCAGAAACCATGCGATGCACATAAAGGGAGTTGGATTCAATCTCCAATGGTTGATCATAATTACACATGTGAAGACCAAACAAAAGAGCTTTTATCTCCTTATCCAGCACCGTCCCATGACCAAAGAAAGAGTGGAACGCCATAATAAACCCGCCCTTGGAATCCCTGAGAATACCACCACCGTAAGCTATCCCATTTTTGACACTCCCATCCACATTCAGCTTTAAGTTACCAGAACGCGGCGGCACCCACCGCAGAGAAGTTAACTTCCTCCTCAACTTTGATTTGATATTGAAAGGTTGGAAGAAAGGGGTCCTTCTATCAGCTCCTAGAAATTTGGAAGCGAGATCCTTGCGGAAGGAGAGCTGACGAATATTCCGCTCAATAAGAATGATGGTACGATGTATGGAGGGTTGGACCTCATCATGTCAACACTTATTTCTCTCAGACCAAATTCCCAACAAACAATAACCGGAACTATAAGCCGAAGACTGAAGATGCTCGCCGCAGAATTCTTCCAGAAATGAAGCATAGGAACAATCCCTAACGTAGGAGTAAACTGCAATCCAAAGTGATTCATAAAGTACGTCCATACAGAACGAGAAAAATGACAGTCAATAAAAGTATGATGAAGGTCTTCCTCATTTTGACATGCAAAGCATTTAGACACTAACGTTATACCCCGTCGCTGAATGTTCTGATCGGTGGGGAGAATGTTATGAAGCAGCCTCCAACAAAAGAAGGAAATCTTGAGATGAAGTAAGTTGTTCCAAATAATCTTGAATATAACGTTGGAGGAATGAGAAGTGCGAACCATGTTCCACGTAAATCGAGTGGTAAAACGACCGTCAGGGCTAAGGGTCCAAATAAGCTCATCATCCTTCTCTCGTCTGAAAGGAATGTGAGTGATCTCCTCTACGATGTGACTGGGAAGATAAGAATGCAGGAGCTGGGTATCCTACTGATCGGCTACACAAAAATAGCTAACCCTCCGAACCAAGTCATCTAGGGGGTCCCCCAAATTCACTTCCGTCCACTTGTCTCTCCAGAAGTCAATTTTCCCTGCGTTAACCTTCCAAGAGATGAATCGCTCGGCAGTATCTCTCATTCTGTTTTGCGAGGGAAAATTTGGTTCTTTTGGCCGGGGGTCGATTGTTCTCTGTCTATGGATATGATCAGATGTTCACGGCTGCGGTTACAGATCAGAATAGGGATAATTTACTGTGTCAAGGATCGCTAAGCACAATAGGCTTGCTAGAGAGTCGCTTTGGCATGCGATTCAGGCACGAGCTCAAAGTAACAGTAGGCCTTGGTTTCTGGGTGGTGACTTCAACATTATTCGTCAGGCTGAAGAAAGGAAAGGGGGCGGCCCCCCTAAAGGAAATGACATGCAAGACTTTAATGACTGTATTCACAGTGCTAATCTCACTGAAGCACCCTTTGAGGGATCTCAATTTACGTGGTATAATCATAAGACTTGGCAAAAATTGGATAGGGTTTTCTACAATGATAAGTGGATGGAACAGTTTGATGTTACGATAGTTTCTCATCTGCCCAGGGTTCATTCTGATCATTGCCCTCTCATAACTACGTGTGGCTCGACGGCTCCGGGTAAGTCTTCCTTTCGCTTTGTTAATGTTTGGACGGAAGCTGAGACTTTCCTTCCCCTACTGAAGTCTATCTGGGAAGAGCCTAAGGAGGGTCAGGGCTTGCGTCTTCTAGTTGGGAAGCTCAAGAAGCTGGCTTTTGAATTAACTGAGTGGAATCGTAAGGTTTTTGGGAATATTTTTGATAACACTAAGAAGGCGTTGATGGCGGTTAATGAGAAGACCATTCGATATGAGCAAGAGGGGACGAATACGGGTAAAGAGGATCTTGATAAAGCTATCCTTGAGTACGAGAGATGTAATGTTATTGAGACTAGGTTCCTCAAGCAGAAAGCGTCGGTGAAGTGGATTGAGGCCGGTGATGCTAACAGCAAGTACTTTCACGCTATTTGTAAACAGAGAAGGAATCAAAACTTTATTCATCGGATTAGGGCGGAAGACGGCAGTTTGATTGACAACCAGGAAGACGTCCGTACTTCCTCTGCTATCTTTTATGAGAATCTTTTCTCCGACGATAGGGAAGGGTTGGGCACTCCTCTGGTCAATTTCTCCCTCCCTCAAATATCTCTTGAGCAGAATGAGTTTCTTATGGCTACCCCTAATTTGGAAGAAATTCATAATACGGTGTTGTCTATGAGCTCTGATAGTGCGGCTGGTCCTGATGGTTACACATCTCATTTCTTTAAATTGTGTTGGCCAATTATCAAGCAAGATTTGGGTAATGTGGTTGTGGATTTCTTCTCTGGAGGTAATCTTCCCCATTATTTTTCTACGTCCACGATTATTTTGCTTGCCAAGAAGAAATGGGTGGATAAATGGAAAGACTTTCGGCCTATTAGCTTATGCACGGTCTTCTCCAAAATTATTACCAAGATAATCACGCAGCGTTTGAATTCTTTTCTTCCCATGCTTATAGCCGATCAGCAGACTGGTTTCGTCCCTGGTAGATGCATCACCGATAATATCCTTCTTGCCCAGGAGCTATGTAAAAATATGAACAAAAAACTTCGGAACCCCAATATTATGCTTAAATTAGATATGGAAAAGGCCTATGACCGTATGAACTGGGGTTTCATTATGAAGATGCTGTGGATGTTTGGTTTTCAAGAAACTTTTGTGGACCTCATTTTCAGAACTCTTATGGATAACTGGTTCTATGTGCTTCTGAATGGCGTGCCTTCTTCCCATTTTCACGTGACCCGTGGGGTTAAACAAGGTGATCCCCTTTCTCCGGCTCTTTTTGTCTTAGCGGCCGAGTATTTTGGGAGGCTGATAAATGATTATATGTCTCAGAATCCAGGCATGCAAGTCCAATCAAAAGTTAAGAGGATCCATTATCTTGCCTTTACGGATGACACGATCATTTTCACTCGATGTAACAGGAAAGGGCTGAGGTCACTCAAAGAGCTTTTTCATCATTATGAGCTTGTTTCAGGGCAGCGTATTAATGCTACTAAGAGTACATTCATTGGGCAAAATTTAACTACCACCAAAACAGGCTGGTTCCGTAACATATTAGGATTTTCTCAACCGGTCTGTCAACACCAGATGTATGATCATCTGCTGCTTGTTGATCATTTGAGTGAGTCTCCTTACTAGTTAGTTCAGCTTTTGCTTTAACTAGTTCTTTCTTTAGTTTTTTATTTTCCTTTCTTAGATTCTCACACTCTTGTTCCAGAATTTCATGATTCAACTCAATTTGTTCAAATTTACACATGAGATTTTGGATTAGGTTTGCAGAGTCTAAGGGGAGAATAGAAGATTGTGCAGTGTTAAATGTGGATGCACTAGATGATGAGCATGAACTATATATTACCTCAGTTTCATTTGACTCTTTAGCCATAAGACATAGATAGGCTTTTTCATTGTCTATGTTGTCATCCTCATCATCAGAATCATTTTCAGATGATTCTTCATTCTTTTCACTGCTAGATTCAGCTTTGAGTGCCTTCTTGATTTTTCTCTTTTCAGTTGTCTTTTACTTCTTCTTATCTTGAAGTTTGTCTTTTTCTTCAGGGCAATCAGCCTTGAAGTGCCCTTTCTTATTACAGTTGAAGCATCTGTATTCATCATCTTTTCTCTTGGTGTCTTTGCTTGTGCTTGACTTTTTGTTTGATGATGATCCTCCTTTGAATATCTTCTTTTTTCTAAACCTGTCAAAATGTTTTACTAATAAAGCTACATGTTCCTTCAGCTCCTGTGTCTCTTTGTTGTTTGCATCAGCTGTTTGACTTTGCTGGGGTGCAACCAGTGCACTGGCCTTATGTGCCTCTGCTGGTACAATGTCTTCTCCGTTCAACTCAAATTTATGAGCCTTTAGTTGGGACATCAGAGTCAGGGTGTCAGTGATTGCAAGAGTTGTTGTCCCTCTGATTACTGATGTGATGATCTTCCATCTTTCAGGTAAGCCTCTTAAGATCTTCAAGCACACTTCTTTCTGAGGATATGTGTGTCCAAGCTGTTGCAGTTCACTGATGATGCTTGAGATTCTGTTGTCCATTTGATCAATGGATTCACCAGCCTTCATTTTGAAGTTCTCAAATTTCTGTTTTGCAACATATAATTTGTTTTCTTTAACTGCTTCAGATCCTTCATTTATCAGTGCCAGCTTGTCCCACATCTCATTTGTTGTTTTGCAATCTTTGATTCTCATGAACATGTTGCTATCCGGGGCCTTCAAAATCATATCTTTTGCAACAAATTCTAGATTTGCTCTTCTCCTGTCATCCTTGGTCCAATCTTTTTTGGGTTTGTCCACTTATTTTCCTTGATCTGCTCCTGTGGCTATCACAGTCATGATCATGATTGGGCCATCATTAATTACATCCAGATCTCTCATGAGTTCTTTGCAAGATGAATAACATTCTTATTTTATATACATCAAAATTATTAAAATTGAAAACAGGTACTTTTGGCATAAAGTCTGTGGAATCCATAAGTACATATAAGAGATATATATGTATATGTGTTGAAAGCACAAATTTGAAAACTACTTTGAAAATATGTGATCTCCTTATTACCAGAAATTATATCTGAACAGGTTCTGATACTAGGAACAGTGCTCCGATACCAATTGTTGGTCCCAGAGAAGGGTAAAACTATAGTCAGAGGGGGGGTGAATGACTATAGTGGAGTTTCAAAAACTTTTCTTGTATTTAAAAGCTTTTGGGCAGCGGATAAGTCCCTTCTTACTATGTTGTTTCAAAGTAGTTTAGGCAATCACATATATAAGATATAATATAAGTAATTAAATGAATGCAGTACGGTAAATTGCTGAAAGTAAATTGACACAAGGCTTATAGTGGTTCAGGGTGGTGTAATCCCTTAATCCACTCTTCTCCTATGATGATTGGAGGAATTCACTATTGTTTTCACAGATACAATAGCCTGATTGTCCTTGACTACACAAGCTTAACAATCTACAAGACTATCACTCCTTGACTGCAACAGCTTCAGTGCCTCAGTCTCGTTCACTGCTCCTTGGGATCAAATCCTTCAGCAGCTATCACAAACACAACTCCTTCTCAGATGGCTCTGATTCAGTTGCTTGATTGATGTGAATTGGATTCACAAACTAGTTCATCAATCTCAATGCTTGATGTTTGAAATGTAGCTCTCAGTTTTGAGTTGATCACTACATATTTCTTTTTCGCACAGATAGAAGGCTTTTCACTTTGACAGAGTTTTTGCTCAGATTTATGATCGTTCTTCCTTATATTTTCTTTTTATGTCAATGCCTTCTATTTATAGCCTTGATTATCCTTGATTTGAATTTCTGTCCATTGGCTATATTAATGAGGGGAATAATCCTTGATTTTATTCTTGATTTCCCCTTAATTATATTCTCCTTGATTTCAGTGATCGGATTTTTCTTTAAACGTTTATCAGAAAATCCGTTCTTGATTGATCCTCTATTGATTATGCATTTAATGCTTGATCCTCTGTATCTTTATCATATTTTGAAATCTGATTAATTAAAGTTTACTTAGCCGTTCTTTGAACGGTCAAGTGATCCTTCTGAATTTGCCGCTTAGATCTTCCTTCACTGCTTTGTCTTCACTCAGCCAAAATTCAGTTTACTTTGCTGATTCACTGTTTCCTTCATTCTTTCAGTTTAAGGAGAATCCTTGTACTTCACTGATCCTTGATTTGTGTGAGATCAGTGTACACCATATTTAAACACTAAGTATCTTTACTTGAAACATAACTTAGACTTATCCAAGGTCATCACAGACATCCTTGGTTATAAGTCAGACCATAATGTCTTCATTGCTTCTCTGCTGGTACTTGGCTAGCTTCACTCTGCCGGAAATCTGTTTTTACTTTGTCGTCCTACCAACTAGTACAATACTTGTCTGACTCAACTTATACAACATATCAGACTCTAAGTAAAGACTTATACAGAGAATTCTAACTTATTTCAGGCTTGCTATAACAGCTTATATGGCCATCATCAAAACATAACAAAATGTTCCTAACACTTTATGTACCCCGGATGTTAATGTTGACTGGGGACTCATCATTCATCGTGAGGCCGTTAACTTCGTGAGGGATATGAGGCCGAACTGTTCAATACCCTTTTCTTGGTTGATCTCTAGCCTCTGTACTACCAGTTTCGGAATGACCCTAGCGCCTAGGGATCAATATCTTCGCTCAAATTTTAACCGCTAGCGAGTTTGCTTTTTATTTTTCTATTTTAAATATGGGCATGTGCCCCCTTGTTTTGGACAAGACTCCTCAGTGGTTGTGTGGTCGTGTCGAAAATAATTTGTTGTTTCGGATTTGCTTATTTGTAATTTTGTGAAGATCTGAACTCGTCTTTGATTAAACCGCCATAATATAAAACCTTCATAAAGGAGTCATAAAGTTGAAGTTCTTACAAAATAATAAATAAAGCCTAAACACTCAAGATGTAAACAAGAGAATGGCCATAACCCAAATGAAACAAACTCCAGTGGATGGTTACATGTAATATCTCTTCAGATTATCCGAGTGCCAAGGGCAATTGAGCTCGAATCCATCTTTGTCTTTGAGAACATAGGTCCCCTTCTTGATTTCCCTCGTGATCTGGTAGGGTCCTTCCCAGTTTGCTGTTAACTTCCCCTTATCGGGCTTTAGCCCCGTCGCCTTTCGGTTTCGCAAGATGAATCCCCGACTCTGAAAGAATGGTTCTGAATTCGGCGGTCATGATGTCGCTTTGCAATTTGTTTGTAATTGACCATTCTTAGGTAAGTCGCCACTCTTTTTCCCTCGGCCAGATCTAGTTCGAGTTTCCTGTTGATGAGATTATTGTCCATATCATACTTAGCTACTCTGATGCTTAGGAGGGCCATTTCGATGGGGGCCATTTCAATGGGGTCCATTGCCTCTGATCCATAGGTCAGAGCAAAGGGAGTCTCCCCGGTGGGTGTTTTGATCATTGTTCGGAGCGCCCATAAAATGGAGGGTAGCTCGTCGACCCATCCCCCTGCCTTCTTGCTCACACTTTCACTGACACCATTATTCAACATTTTAATGATTTGCTTATTGCCGGATTCGGCTTGACCATTCCCTTGCGGATACGTAACTGACGACTGCCAGTGTTTAACGTTATAGTCCTTGCAAAATGCTGAAAACTCGTCTCTGAACTGAGGCCCGTGGTCCGACACCACTGCCCTCAGAACTCCGAATCTGGACCAGATCTGATCGTGCAAGAAATATGTCGCATTTTTTGCTCCAATACTTACCATTGGTGTTAACGGTGAATTTTATGGTTTTTATCGCTTTATTCCGTAACAATATTCTTCGTATTTTATTACTTTTTATAGAAAAGTAGGAGTTTAATTGAAATATTGAGATAATGAAGTTCGAAATGTTTAAAAGTGCAAAATCGAGTTGTGTATGTGTTTTTTTTATGTGTTTATGTACGATTTTACACTTTGCTCGTGTTTACCATCTTGTAGGTATGCTTGCATGCCTGAAAGGAGCTTAAAAGATGTTTACTTGAAGATTTAATGGCAAGAAAGAGATACAAAATTGAGATTGGCATGAAGACACATTGATGGTCAGATCTTGGCGTCTGAGTCCCGTCCAGTGGGCGGGGCGTTTGAAGAGACAGAGCGGCGTCCACCTGGAGT
The DNA here is from genome assembly GCA_026214975.1 of Gentiana macrophylla. Classification (NCBI taxonomy): domain Eukaryota; kingdom Viridiplantae; phylum Streptophyta; class Magnoliopsida; order Gentianales; family Gentianaceae; genus Gentiana; species Gentiana macrophylla. The sequence goes on from CM047809.1 coordinate 33,080,890, forward strand.
CATTGGATTCGGAGAAGGCAGAAATTTGCTAGGGACGAGCGTTCGATGTATTGGGCGAGCCTCCAGGAGAGGAAACTTGATTGAGTTTTGAAAATTCCAGTGGACGAGCGTCCATTTTTGCATAGACGGACGTCCAAGAAGACTCGGCCCGACTCGATGAATTTTGTGAAGACTGGACGGGCGTCTACCTTGTTGGACGGGCGTCCAATCGCCGAATTTACCCTAGCCGCCTCAAAGTCTTATAAATACCATCGCATATCAAACCCTAAGGAGGCATCATATCATTCATTCAGAAATTCACAGCAGCCGCCTATATCCTAGCAGCCGCATATTCCACAAAGAGCAAACACAGAGATGAATTCTTCCATCTCAACAATCATGATCACCAATATGATTGTTGGCTAAACATCTTGCGGTGGGACAACGGAGGAAACCAACCAACAACCACACCAACTAGAAGATTTTAAGCTATATCTTTAGTGAGTTAAATTTACTGTTTTTCATCAATTGAATTTTGTAATAATTGTTTATGTTTTATTTAATCGAGAGATCGATGAAACTACCGTTCTAATTGAATTTATATGAGAATATTATTCAAGTTGTGATTTCTTTCAATTGATGCAATTAATTGTGATTAAAGAGATTGTTTATGATTAATTGAGTAGAGTATTGGAGACAATCTCATGATCGTGTTATGCATGCTAGTTTAGTTTTGCTTGAGAAAGAAAACGAAACCCTAGAAATTGATTAAAGAGATTTAATCGAATTCGTGATTTGATCATTACTAAAAATCGTACCTTTAGCTCACAATCTAGTTTGGGTTGGTTGGTTGGTTGGTGGATTCTAGTTGCCTTGCCGTTCTTTTAATTCTTTGATAAACCAATTTGTTAGTATCAATTGTGATTGCTACGATTAGTTATTTCAAGAACTTTAGTTGTTACCCATTTGTTTTTACGCATATTTCTATTTTCGGCCATGTCACGGACGCCCGTCCACCTCGGTGAACGGCCGTCCAGTGTTGAATTTTTCTGTTTTCGCTATTTTAGTCAATTGTTCTTCGCTTTCTATTTTACAATTAATATAAACCTTAGTTTTAGATAATAATTTGTGACATAATCGATATAATAACTGCATCTTAATCCGATAAACATTCGATTCCTTAGGGCGACCCGTTAACACCATTTACTACAAGCCTTATACTTGGGGTGTTTCGGTTTATAAATTTAAAACTAGTTTTTACCGAACAAGTTTTTGGCGCCGTTGCCGGGGAATCGGTAACGGTTGTCGGATTCTTCATAGTGCAATTTTCTATATCGGTGTAGTATTCTGGCCATAACTTTCGGCTCGAGTGTCCGTTTGGCGCGCAGGACCCCAATTCGGAAAGCTCATTCCGACGCCGACGACGTAGTGAACCGCCGGAGGCCATTCGACACTCGGTTTTCGAGGTCAAAATCTGCTGTTTTCCCTTCCATTTTGGCCCCAGAAGATTTCAACACGTTTTTTTTTCCGTCGTCTTAGTGTTTTTCCTGTTTTAAATTTTTTGTAGGTAGGTTTCTTTTCTTGTTTCTGTTTCTATATCTTTTCTAAATAAATAAAAATAATAATAATAAAAAGAGAAACTTTACGAGCGGGCGTCCCGGACTCTGAGCGCCCGTCCCCCCCAATTTGTCTTCTGAACGCTAGTTCAGTGACCTGAACGAGCGTTCACCTCCAGAAACCCTGAACCAGCATTCACTAATAGTGAACGCCGGTTCAATCTCTTAAATTGTCACATCTCTTCTTCTCTCTTCTCTATTTCTAAACCTCTAAACCTCTCTCTCTTCTCAACATTCGTTCTCATCAACCCTAAGGTTGATTTCTTCCTGTTTCGCTCTTACGGTTTATGCAAACCAGGAGTAAGAAGGGACCTCTTACCTTTAATCCCGAACCTGAGCGATCTATTCTCAGGAGAAAGCTCTTCCTTAATCCAGACATTATGGCTAACGAAGTTCCAAATCCAGATCCTCAAGCCCAAATGAATCGATCCTTCAATGGATCTGAGCAATACAACAACAACAAAATCAACAAGCCGATAAATAATCAATTTCAACAATTCCGTCAAAACCATTAAACCAATTAAATCAAGACCCCTATGCCCCCTATCTTGACCAAGACTTCCTAGAAGGGCATAGACCTATTCGCCCTCCAGACATGGGGCAACTGAACTTCGATCTGAAAAATGGAGTGGTTGGGCTGATCCACCTTCGTTCAAATCTGCGAAGCAGGCCACTATCCTGGTATTGATTCTGAGATTGTCAAGTTAAAACTCTTCCCGTTTGCTCTAAAGGGTGAAGCAAACCGTTGGTTCAAATCTTTAGCCCATCATTCTCTCCGTTCCTGGAATGATGTCAAAAGAGCCTTTGCTCTGAAGTTTGTCTCACCTGGGACAATCATGAGCATGAAAAGGGAGATAGCCACATTTGAACAGCTTGATGGTGAGAGTGTGGGGAAAGCATGGGAGAGACTAAATCTGCTGATGAGGAAGTGCCCTAACCATGGATACAGTAGACATGAGCTACTAAAGTTATTCTACAGAGGTGTCTCTCAACCAAATAGGGACTACCTTGATTCAACTGCTCATGGATCCTTCCTAGGGGGAGGTGATGACGCTGCTTACAGGGTAGCTGAAACTATAGCAAAGAATAACATATGGTCAACTCCAAGGAAGACCAATGTTAGTGGGAATAAGAAGGAATCTGCTGCGAGCAATTCTGAGACTAAGATGTTAGTTTCTCAAATAGATTGATGAGCAAGCAGCTAGCCAATTTACAAATGCAGCAGCAACGAGGGCCGTCAGATGTGAACTACCTGGGAATGCAGGCGGAAAATGAGATGAATGAGGAAGTGAATTTAATGGAGAATCATAACCAAACCTTCAGAAACTTCAATCAGGACCAGAATCATTCCGGATTTCAACGTCCCAATTTTAATCAAGCCAATACACCACCTGGCCCATCCAATTCAAAACCTTCTTTCAACTCAAGTTATCAAAGACCACCTCCAGGATGGTTAATCAATCTCACAATCCTAACTCCCAAAGACCTCAAGGTGGTTGGAATCAAAACCAACATCATAACCAAACCACCTCTTGTGTCCTCAACATAAGTTTGATAAGCTAGTAGACATGGTGAAGACCACGGCTACTAGTGTCAAGGCAATAGAGAGAGGAGTTGGTCGATGGCGGACCAACAAGCAAGCGAGACCCACGGTAAACTTCCAAGTTATACCGAAAGAAATCCTAAAGCGAGATATCAATGTTTGCACTTTGCCATCACACCTCAATGGGAGTATGGAGACGAAGAGTCGAATGAGGTCACTCTAAGAAGTGGTAGCGGCGGGACCCGGAAAGATGTCGGAAGCAGTAGCCCCTCCCGACACCATAAGTTCGAGGAGGGGCAATCGAGTTAAATACCGAAGAAAGCAACAGTGAGGAGGAGCTTAATGATGATGATTCTTTGGGGATGAAAATTATTCGATAAAGAAATGAGGAAAAGTCAGTGGTGTACTTCTGACAAAGAAGAGGAGGAAAAGTTTGTCGGATGGAAGGATAAGGAAGACGAAGCCATAAGAAATCAAGCCATGAACAATGATAAAGCCCTTCCTTATCCACCAAAGAAGAAAGAGAATACCTCGGTCATGACCAGACAATATGACGGAGTGAGGAGGATGCTCAGAGACACCAAAGTGAGTATACACCTAGTCGAGGTATTGGTTTGAAATGCCCAAGTGCTCTAAGTATCTTAAGGAAGTTTGTGGGAGCAAGAAGAAGCTTCAGGGATGGCGGAAGAAGTTTTAAGAGAAGATTGCTCTATGGTTTCACAAAAGTTGCTACTAAGCGAGGTGACCCGGAAGACCTTCAATCTCTTGTGAGATTGAAGGCCACATGTTCCAAAACGTCTTATGCGACTCAGGGGCCTCTATAAATGTGATGCCATTGAACGTGCAAAAGCTCGGTTTAGATAAAAGAATGCGGAACGCCTATTTCTCTTGGATGGTAGACCGATCTAGCCGCTCAAAGAAATGGTTGTGTTACTAATGTTCTTCTCCATATTGAAGACTTGGTTTTCCTACCGATCGGGTTATCTTAGACTATCCGCTGACAAAGAGATGCCCCTAATTCTAGGCCGGACCTTTTGGACACCTCTGCCGCCTCATCGATTTCACGTAAGGGGTCGATTACGCTTAGAGTTGATGATACATCCATTACCTTCACACGAGGAAAAGTCCTGAGAAAACCTTGATTGAAGAAATCTCATTAAATCGAAGCAATTTATGAGGGCGAAGAAGATGCCAACTCTGAAGAAGCGGAAGAGCTAACAGAGATAGGTGTTTTCGGGCTATAAACACTAAAGATCAAGTGATTGTGGACCATCTTCTATTTCATCACAGGCCGTAGTCAGCGACGAGTCGTCTTCACAACTTGCTCACACTAAGCTGTCAATGAACACGAAACATGGAATTTCCCAAATGATGAGCGATGATTTCAAAGAGCTGCATCGGGAAGACTTTAACCCTCAGTAGAAGAGGAAGCCCTGATGGGTAGTTGGGACGAATTGAAGTGGATTTCTGGAGAGAGACTATTCATTGGGAGGTTGATGATTGGGAACAGCTAGCAAAGGAGCTAGAAGATGAAGAGTTGATTAAGATGATCAAGCATAAGAAGGAGGAAGCGGGTCTTGTGAAGGATCCCTATGGATGATGTGATCCGGTACCTTTCGGGGGTTATGCCTCGGGAAGATGAGGTATTCTTCAGTCAACCACTTCAAGCCCATAAGGAAAAAGGTGGCCCGTTAAAATCCAGTGATTGAGCAACCACCTACCGACTTGGAGCTTAAACCGCTTCGCATGACACCTTAAGTACATTTTTCTTAAGGGCGGTGAGAAGTTGCCCTTAATCATCTCTTCGAACTCGAGCCCGAACAAGAAGCACTTCTGCCGATAAAAGTGCTTGAAAAAAACATCCTCGCGTTCGGATGGCAAGTGGGTGATATCCGAGAATCACCCGATGTGTGCATGCATAAAATCCGAATGGAGAAAGGAGCTAAGAAAGTCGACAACCTCGTGAAGGTTGAATCCGTTACATCACGGGAGGTTGTCAAGAAGGAAGTCATCAAATGGTTAGACATGGGAATCATCTATGCAATCGCCGACGGTGAGTGGGTTAGTCCCACTCAAGTTGTGCCAAAGAAGGAGGTATTACCGTGGAAAAGAATGAAAAGGGGGAGAAGTAGCTTTACGCCTTGTGGTCGCCCACGAGTGCATTGATTATCGCAGATTGAATGAAGTCACCGCCAAAGACCATTTCCCCTTACCTTTCATTGACCAGCTTCTTGAAAGACTGAGTGGTCATAAGTATTATTGTTTCCTCGATGGATATTCTGGTTACTTCCAGATAGCCATTGACCCTAATGACCAGGAGAAGACTACGTTTACGTGTCCATCGAGCACTTTTGCTTTTCGCAATGCCTTTCGGGTTATGCAATGCACCAAAGAACATTTCAACGGTGCATGTTGGCCGGTTTCGATGGACTTGTGGAGAAATGTATGGAAGTCTTCATGGATGACTTCTCAGTTTATGGCGATAGCTTTGATGAGATCTTGGAAAATCTAGATATGGTACTTCAACGCTGTGTTGAAAAGAATTTAGTACTCAACTGGGAGAAATGCCATTTTCTAGTAGATGAAGGAATTGTTCTAGGACACAAGGTGTCCAGTACTGGTATTTAGATTGATAAGGCTAAAGTAGCGGCCATTGAAAAGATGGCGTACCCGAAAACAGTGAAAGAGGTACGAGGTTTTCTAGGTCATGTTGGCTTCTACATGCGGTTTATTCAGGGTTTTTCCACCATCGCCAAGCCCTTATCTAACCTTCAGAAAGATGATGTTGAGTTCTTGTTTGATGAGAAATGCAAGGGAGCTTTCAATTGCCTAAAGGATAAGCTCATAAGTGCCTTTATCTTAATCGCTTTGATGGACTAAGCCTTTTGAATTAATGTGCGATGCCTCTAACTACTGTGATGGCGCGCGCAGCTTTAGGCCGAAGAATTGACAAAAGTTCAGGCCCATTTACTATGCGAGCCACACCTTGAACCCGGCTCAATGCAACTACACCACGACCGAAGGAATTCTTAGCCGTCGTTTTTGCTATCGACAAGTTTAGAAGTTACCTTCTAGGGTCTCAAGTTGTGGTTTGGATGGACCATGCAGCCTCACGCTACCTTATGGACAAAGCGGATGCAAAACCAAGGTTACTCGATGGATTTTAATTTTGCAGGAGTTTGACCTTGAGATCAAAGATAAGAAGGGTAGTGATAACATTGTGGTGATCACTGTCTCGCCTGAGTATGGCGAGGGTGGCGAAAATCACAAGGAAATAGGCATCGATTTCCTCTCTGAGCAATTGATGAAGCTTGATACGATTAGGCCGTGGTACGCGATTACGTCAACTATTTAGCAAGTGGGCATTTAGAGGAAATGACGTATCGGCAGAGGAAGAAGTTCGTTTACGATTTAAATTATCTCGTGTGGGAGGATCCTTATCTGCTTCAAGGTCCAAAGGCGGGTTGCTTAGAAGGTGTGTTCGGAACATGAGCAATGGGATATTCGGAACAATGTCATAGTGGTCCCACGGGAGGACACTACGGAACACCCAAGATCATACAAAATCCTCCAAGCGGGATTTTCTTGGCCGACTCTTTTTAAAGATGCGAAGCCTTTTGTAAAGGTTGCGATAGGTGCCGAGGATTGGGAGGCAAAGTAATAGGATGGAAATGCCACTTAGGCCCATTCTAGAATCTGAAGTCTTCGACGTGTGGGGCATTGATTTCATGGGCCCCTTCCCATCTTCATGCTCCAATAAATACATTCTCGTCTGTGTAGACTATGTTTCCAAATGGGTGGAGGCAATAGCCACCCAAACTAATGATCACAAAGTTGTGAAGAAATTCTTGCAAAAGAATATCTTCACCAGATTCGGCCGCCCTGAGCCCTCATTAGTGATGAAGGTACTCATTTTTGCAACGCGCCGCTTGATAAAATTCTTGAGAAATATGGTGTCGGACATAAAATCGGTACACCATATCATCCCCAAACAAGTGGACAAGTCGAGGTAAGCAACCGGAGCCTTAAAAGGATTCTAAAAAAGAAGACCGTGAACATAAATAGATCCAACTGAGTCTAAAGTTGGATGACGCGCTTTGGGCCTATCGCACTGCGCTCAAGACCCCTATGGGCACGCTCACCCTTCCAAATGGTTTATGGCAAGGCATGCCATTTACCAATCGAGCTTGAACACAGGCTTCTTGGGCTATTAAATTCTTGAATTTCGATAGCCAACTCGTGGGGAAAAGAGGTTATTGCAATTAAATGAGCTCGACGAATTTAGACTCGAGCATATGAGAATGCCAAAATCGGTGAGAAAGAACTAAGGTACTCCATGATGCTAAGATCAAGGATCGAGAATTCAAAGTGGGTGATATGGCTTTGCTTTATAATACCAGGCTCCATCTGCTTTCCGGTAAGCTCAAATCTAGATGGTCCGGCCCCTTTGAGATTCTCGATGTCAATCCAAGGAGCGATCACGTTAAGCGGGTATGATAATCAACCCTTTAAGGTAAATGGTCAAAGACTCAAAAATATTTTGGCCAACCAAAAGAAAAGTCTGAGACCACAGTACTTTCAAAAGAGGTTGAAACGATCGATATTCGATCTGCGATGACATCCCATCCGAATTCTTTCATTCGGATGATGACATTTCTACATTTACCCGTGAGGACCCTTCTTCCAAGACATCTGAACATGTCAGTATACCTAAGCGTAACCTGCACAAGAACGGGACGAAGAAGAGAGTCGAGTGCTATCTCGAGAGTTAAGTTCAAACACTTAGTAGAGCACTTGACTTTTCTGTCGCTGCGCGCCACACCCTGTCCTCCATTCTCGATTCCGATGAAGAAGTGGCGAAGTAAACCGAAGTGGCCCGATCCGGGTTAACTTTGAAATCATGTCAAGCTAATGACATAAAAGAAGCGCTCCTGGAGGTAGCCTAGTCTTTTAAGTTACTTTTTAGTTAAGTTTTTAGGGCATTAGGAATAACACCATGGTGATTTGTGTGTTGGTTATCCTGTCCTATTTATGAATGCTTTATGTGCTACATGTTTACTCATATACCCTTGTACCCGAGATTATATGCTATGTCGAGTGTTGCGAGATATTGTTGCGCGGTTTTTGCCAGTTGTCACTTTTAGTGTTGTCTGTTCATGCTACGAGTTGCAGCGGTACATTCATGCTACGGCCTGACCTCTGCCAACCTACAACCCGACGATCATTTTGAAAACCAGCTAAGTATTCTTTTCTCTTATCTGCACATTCTGAGGACATAATGTGATTTAAGTGTGGGGGTATCTAAATTGGGTATGTTATCATGCTATATTTCGAAAAGCGAGCAAATGTGAATTCCTTGGCAAAAATTTAAAAAATTTCAAAGTAAACGTGGATAATTGTAAATCTTGAGCATGTAATTGAAACAAAAAGGCTCGCTAGTTGTAGTTTCCTGACGATGATTGTCTGTAACTTCTGTGAGATAGTTATAGCATGCTTTTACTAATATGAGATAGTATTCATTTCATATTCACGTAAGCCTTTGAAATTGAAGCGACATTTTTAAACTTTATCCATTCACTATCCTAGTGATTTATCCTAGAGAGACTTGTGCTTAATAGTAACGGTAAACATTACACCTAATTTCTAACCGTGTACTGTGAATATCTGAAGGTTTGAATGTGATAGGAGGATATATCTTAAGGTTTGTACACCAATCTAAGATGAATAATATGAATAAAATATGTGTATGTCGGATGTAGCTGCCAATGATTTGAGTGCGGTAGGGCATTATCACGAAAATGTCCTATACCACTATGAGGTTCAATAGCTCCCGTATCTCGATGATAGTAGTCCACTAGGGTGTTATCACGAAACATCCTATTGCTTTGGGAATGAGGGCATATGCTATATATGTGGAATTAAGTTAATCTTAAAGAAAATTTGGCAAATGGTACTATGGAAAGTTGGTAGGAACCGTAGTTATCTTCTAACTATCCCAAGATAAACCGAATGATATGTTTTAGGATTATCCTAATAAGTACACGGGAAGACTTTTTGTGGAACGGTTACTGCCTATACCTAGGAAAGTCATTAGGATTATTTGAACGGATTTTGTGCAAAAGAATAGTGGAGATTGAAAAGGGCTTTTCACACACACACTGAATCTATCTCTATGTTGGTATTAGTTGCTATAGTTGTCGTATCTTTTGTTACGTGAGTTGGGAATCTATATGGATTGCATGAAAGTGACCTAGTTTTGATTATTTTGTTCGGGACGAACAAAAGTTTAAGTATGGGGGAGTTGTTAACGGTGAATTTTATGGTTTTTATCGCTTTATTCCGTAACAATATTCTTCGTATTTTATTACTTTTTATAGAAAAGTAGGAGTTTAATTGAAATATTGAGATAATGAAGTTCGAAATGTTTAAAAGTGCAAAATCGAGTTGTGTATGTGTTTTTTATGTGTTTATGTACGATTTTACACTTTGCTCGTGTTTACCATCTTGTAGGTATGCTTGCATGCCTGAAAGGAGCTTAACAGATGTTTACTTGAAGATTTAATGGCAAGAAAGAGATACAAAATTGAGATTGGCATGAAGACACATTCATGGCCGAATCAAGGCTCGAGTCCCGTCCAGTGGACGGGCGTTTGAAGGACCAGACGGGTGTCCACTGGAGCTGTTGGATTCGGAGAAGGCAGAAATTTGCTGGACGAGCATTCGATGTATTGGACGAGCGTCCAGGAGAGGAAACTTGATTCAGAGTTTTGAAAATTCCAGTGGACGAGCGTCCATTTTGCATAGGACGGACGTCCAAGAAGACTCGGCCCGACTCGATGAATTTTGTGAAGACTGGACGGGCGTCTACCTTGTTGGACGGGCGTCCAATCGCCGACTTAACCCTAGCCGCCTCAAAGTCTTATAAATACCAGCGCATATCAAACCGTAAGGAGGCATCATATCATATCATATCATTCATTCAGAAATTCACAGCAGCCGCCTATATCCTAGCGAAATGTGATATTCCACAAAGAGCAAACACGAGATGAATTCTTCCATCTCAACAATCATGATCACCAATATGATTGTTGGCTAAGCATCTTCATGGTGGGACAACGGATGAAACCAACCAACAACCACACCAACTAGAAGATTTTAAGCTATATCTTTAGTGAGTTAAATTTATCGCTTTTCATCAATTGAATTTTGTAATAATTGTTTATGTTTTATTGAATCGAGAGATCGATGAAACTACCGTTCTAATTGAATTTATATGAGAATATTATTCAAGTTGTGATTTCTTTCAATTGATGCAATTAATTGTGATTCAAGAGATTGTTTATGATTAATTGAGTAGAGTATTTGAGACAATCTCATGATCGTGTTATGCATGCTAGTTTAGTTTTGCTTGAGAAAGAAAACAAAACCCTAGAAATTGATTAAAGAGATTTAATCGAATTCATGATTTGATCATTACTAAAAATCGTACCTTTAGCTCACAATCTAGTTGGGGTTGGTTGGTTGATTGGTGGATTCTAGTTGCCTTGCCATTCTTTTAATTCTTTGATAAACCAATTTGTTAGTATCAATTGTGATTGCTACGATTAGTTATTTCAAGAACTTTAGTTGTTACCCATTTGTTTTCGCATATTTCTATTTTCCAAAGACGTCACGGACGCCCGTCCACCTCGGTGAAACGGCCGTCCGGTGTTGAATTTTTCTGCTTTCGCTATTTTAGTCATTTGTTCTTCGTTTCTATTTTACAATTAATATAAACCTTAGTTTTAGATAATAATTTGTGACATAATCGATATAATAACCGCATCTTAATCCGATAAACATTCGATTCCCTTAGGACGACCCGTTAACACCATTTACTACAAGCATTATACTTGGGGTGTTTCGGTTTATAAATTTAAAACTAGTTTTTACCGAACAATTGGCTTGGCCTCTATCCATTTAGTGAAATAGTCCACGGCTACAATGACAAGCTTACAACCTCCTCTTCCTGTTGGGAATGATCCGATCAAGTCAAGGCCCCACATGTCGAATGGCCAAGCTGAGATGACCATACTCTGTTCAACGGATGGTAGCCTCGGTATGTCTGCGTTATCTGACATTCAGGGCACTCCCTGACGAGTTTTTCAGAGTCTTGCGTGATTGACAGCCAATAGTATCCGGCAGTTATTACCTTTTGGGCTAGAGAGCAACTTGCAGGATGACCTCCGCATGCTCCTTGATGCAATTCCACAAGAATCTTTTTGCTTTCCTCCTTACGGACACATCTGAGAAGCAGCCTAGTGAAAGATCTCCGGTATAATATCCCGTCATCAAGAATATATTTAGCCGCTTGCCTCTTAAGAGTACGATCTTTGTCTGGATTTGTGGGGAAAACACCTGTTTTGATATATGTTCGTATATCATCCATCCAGCATGGAGTCAAAGTTGGTACATCAATGCCCATGATCTCTGATTTTTCAATAGCCAGGACGGAACGATACTCTATCATTATTGAGGGGTTGGCTATTTCCTCATCCAGGGATAATCTCGACAGATAATCAACTCTTTCGTTGTCCACTCTACCGATTCTGGTGAACTCGCAATAGTCAAAATCTCGCTTCATTTGTTGGACAATCTCACGATATTTTTCTAAAATGCCATATCGTGTCTCATAGCCCCCGGAGATTTGTTCGACAATAAGCTGAGAATCACAATAGACTTGGAGATTGCGTACCTTCATTTCTCTTGCTAAGTCGAGTCCGGCAATCACGACCTCGTACTCTGCCTGATTGTTTGTTGCCTTAAATTCGAACCTTAAAGCCTTTTCAATTTCCTCCATTGTGCCCGGCTTGGATAAGATAAAACCCCGCTCCGCTTCTGTTTTGGTTGGAAGCGCCATCTACGTACATGTGCCAATAGTTGGTGGGCTTTAAGGTTTCACTTGCGGGTTCCGACGCAGGCGGCGCCTCCAATCGCTTTGAGGTGAAGCTAGTTTCTGCTATAAAATTAAATCGGCTAAAGCTTGGGTCTTGATCGCTTTTATGGGTTGGTAGTGAATGTCGAACTTGGTAATCTCTATAGCCTATCGGAGTAGGCGACCTGAAAGGTCTGGTCGGTGTAATATTGGCGTAGAGGGCTATCTGTCATGACAATGATTGTGTGCGAAGTGAAGTAGCCTCGTAATTTCCGAGCTGCTATCACTAAGGAGTAAGCCAGTTTTTCCACGTTGAAGTACCGACCTTCCACCGGGCTTAGTGCTTTTACTGACGTAAAAAATAGGTTGCTGGTGGGCTCCGGTTTCCTTTACCAAGATGGCCGCTATGGCCCAGTCGGAGGCTACCAAATATAAAAATAAAGTCTCCCCCGTAAGGGGACTGACCAGGAGGGGTGGTTGTCCGAGATATTCCTTGAGGGCCTGAAATGCCTTGGAGCACTCCTCATCCTAAGAGAATGATTTGCTACCCTTGAGGATCTTGAAGAAAGGCAACCTCTTCTCGACTGATTTGGAGATGAATTGACCCAGAGCTATGATCCGGCCATTAAGTCGTTGTACTTCCTTGATCGTGATAGGTTCTCGCATGTTGAGTAATGCCTGAATCTTCTCCGGGTAAGCCTCTATACCCCTGTGACTTACCATAAATCCCAGAAACTTACCCACTCCAACTCCAAATGTAAATTTGGCCAGGTTGAGCTTCAATGAATGTCGACGCACGTTTTTGAATGTTTCAGCAAGATCGGTGGCCTGACCCCCGATTGCTGATTTTACGACCATGTCGTCTATGTAAGCATCCATATTCCGGCCTATCTGCGAGATAAACACCTTGTTTACCATTCTCTGATAAGTTGAGCCCGCGTTTTTCAACCCGAAAGGCATCATTTCGTAGTAGTAGAGCCCTCATACAGCTCTAAAAGCTATTTTTTCTTTATCGGCCTCCACCATCTTGACCTGATGGTACCCGAAATATACATCTAAAAAACTCAATGTCTTGAAACCGGCGATGGAGTCGACTAACCTGTCAATTCTAGGGAGCTGATAGGGATCCTTCGGACAGGCTTTGTTTATGTCTATAAAGTCTACACACATTCTCCACTTGCCGTTATGCTTCTTGACCATCACTACATTCATGAGCCAGGTGAGATATGCCAATTCCTTAATGATCCCTGCTCGCATGAGTTTACCGACCTCAACCTTGATAGTGGCCTCTTTTTATGGGGTGAATTGCCTGGCACGCTGTTGAATCGGCTTGTACGTGGTGTCAACGTTTAGGTGATGTAACGCGATCACTGGCTCTACACCCCTCATATCGGTTACCACCCATGCAATGCATCTATATTCACCTTTAATTACGCGATTAAGGCCTCCTTTTCTACCATGGGTAGATGAGCCCCAATCTTGACTTTTTGGTCGGGATAAGCATCGTTAATTATTACCTCAATTAGCTCGCCGTCAGTAGTAAAGTCGGGCTCGTCTTTGACCTGTAAGGTTTCACACTCAACTTCGGAAGGGGTCATCTCCCTCACCATATTCATTAAGCTTGGTCCTGCTGCATCTGTTTGATCAACTTGAGCCCGTTTGCCCTATGTCCGCGAGGTGTGAATATATGTGAGTACTGCCGTGGGTTCACTGACTAATACCCCAATCATATCATCCACATAGAATTTTGCTCGTTGGTGCGGGATAGAGACAACCATTTGAAATTGTCTCAGTGCAGGTGCTCTAATGATCATGTTACAATTCGACTGGAGATCTACCACCAGGAAATTTACCTTTTTAGTTCTGAAAGGGGCATAGTTCCCCATTTGCACATCCAGATCAATGGCTCCCTTGACCTGTATCCTATGATTCGTAAAACCCTCAAGAGTACTATTGTGCGGTCATAAGCTGGAATCGCCAAACCCTAATTCTTTGAAACCGTTGTAGTACAAAATATCTCTGCACGCCCCAGTGTCTATCATCACTCGGTTGACTCATAACCTATTCGTGACCACTGAGATGCTCAGGCATGAGTCTTTTACGTTGGTCGCCGTTACGAGCTTTCTTTTGGTGAAAGCGAGTGGTCGCTCTCTCCCCTGTAAGACGGTAGGTTTCTCCACATGTTTATTGATAAACCTTATTATATACTTGATCTGATTGTTACTGGGGGGACTTACAGTGATAATTCGGATTTCCCGGTCGTACTGACAAGCTTGTCGTTTATTTCTATTTGCTCCGCCGCCATTTCGCCGGTAATAATCATGGCAACCTCGGGCCAATAGTTTTTCAAATTCTCTCTTTAGTTGGTAGCAGTCCTCGGTGTCATGACCCTTATCCTCGTGGAAAGTGCAATATTTGGACTGATCACGCCTTCTGTCTGGTTTCATGGGGAAAGGCTTCGGCAACTCGTCTTTTATTTCATGCATCAACTATGTGTAGGAGACTTTGATGGGGGAGTAGTTCTCCTCATTGTATTTTTTGGGCTTCTTGAGGTCTCGATCCCTGTTCCCCCGGGACTCTCTGGGAGGGCTTCGCTCAGCCCTTTGTTTTCCCCTATGGGAGGATGAGGTACCCTCATTTCCCGTCGTCGCAACGTATTCCTTGCCGAGCTTAGCATTTCATGAAGATTAGACGGTGGGTTGAGCGCGAATTATGATTTGAGGTACCCGGACTCAGCCCTGTCTCGAAGCTACTCATTACCACATTGTCCGTTAATCCCCTCGTTAGCTCGTACACTTTGTAGAATCGCTCATAGTAACTACGAGTGGACTCGTTTCCTTCCTCTCGAACCTCGTGAAGGTCGATATGGGTTTTCTTTGGTCCTCCAACGGATTTAAACTCGGCCGTGAATTTGTTGACCAAATCATCCCAAGACAAAATAAATGCCGGGGGCAGGCTGCGGATCCATGAGGCCGATCTATCTTGCATGGACCCCACAAAGGCAATACACCACGCCTCCTCACTTGAGGTGCACAAGTTGATCTTACTATGAAAAGCGGATAGCCAGTCTAAGGGATCTGTGGTACCGTGATAGTTGGTAAAATTTGGGTAATGCAAACCTCCTCGGGGTGCCACGGAGAGGATGTCGGGATGCAAGACACTGGTACCCCAGGTGGGTTTAGATTCCTTGATTGTTCTACCCCTCTGAAGCTCCTCAATTTGCCTTTTCATAATTGCCAACTCACTCGTGTTTTCCTTGATAACGGGGAGATTGACGATACATCGCTCTACCTGCGATTCTTCATGTCCTTCTTTCCGAGTTCGGACATGCCTTTCTCTCTCCACATAACCGCGATCTAGGGCTGCACCGCGAACGTTATCCGCGGGCTCCAGACGAGCTAACGCCGGTTTTCTGCCTTGACTTGGGTGTGAAGTCGCATGGCTACTTTCACCCTGGTCCTCGCGATGCGATCTCGCAATTTTTTGGGGATTCATGGTTTGCTGGATCTCCGTTTGAGCTGGCACTGGTGAAACAAACTTGCTCACTAGTATGGGTGGAAATCCAGCGGCTATAAGTTGCAAATTGTGTTGCCGCATGTCCTCCACATACTCCATGTGGTTTCTTAATGCTATTTCATGTGTATTCAGGTTGATGAGTGGTGCCGCCTCAAAATTTTTTCGCTGTTCAAAGTTCGGACGGGAGGCCCCACCGACGTGTTTCCCGCGGCTCCGTCTCGTGGCCGTCTCTTCCAGCTCTCGGGCCTTTGCCTTTTCGTTTAGGACATTTCGCATGTTGGGGTCGATTGATTGTTCGTCGTTTCCATGGACCGAACGCTACCCCCGGTTGTGCCCGCTGTGATAGGACCCTGAACTGCCAAGCGGAGGGTTGTTCCCACGTGTTGTGTCCTGATTGGCCCCCTTGGCCGGTGTTGCAGGTTCCGCTTTCTTCCCTCCAACCATGATTTGAAAGGAAACTTGTAGGATAAGCAAACTCAAACCTCTTTGATGGTGCCGGTCGGAATTGTATTGAAAACCGGAATCCGGCAAGGATTCATGTACAATAATGTTCTAACTTGGCCGGAAACTTGATTGCTTGCTATTAGAAAATGTATTAAACCTGGAAGAGCTGAGAATGAGGGTAGGCTGCTTGAATACCACGCTAATGTTGTTACTGCTTTTGTTGACGTATTCCCAGATGGATTGTTCAAAATCCAATGCAAATGATGTTTCAGATGTTGATTTGAGCTTCAGGAGTGTTGAGAGGACCGATCTTTAGGCCGTACAACCCAAAAATTGGAGCTTTTCCTGGAATTTGCGCCGAACAAGCATGCGGTGGACTCGCCGGAGGCGCCGTGGAAACAGGTTTCACGATGGTGATAACGACCGGAGAAGACGGATTCTCAATGATTTTCCCGGTAACGGAGCCAACTGATGTTGCGTGAATTATCAGGGTGGCAGTAACGGCTGAGCCGTTTGGATATCTGGCTAATTAATTATTATTTATCCGGTAAGGTGGGTGGTGATTACAGTGGCTGCTATGAAATATATGAAGTTTCCGACGATTGTGTGGTTATGAACTCGGATTCGATAAATTGGCAGGGCTTGGCCTGCTTGTATTCATTATTCGGTGGATTGTGAGTTATACACAGCTCCTATTTATAGGCACCGAACTAAGTATGATTATGCTAATGACGAGAAGACATAATAAAGTACAATTAAGCATAAACGCGATCTCGGACAGAAGGATGTTGACTTGTGCTGAGGTCGTTAATCTCTCCACGAGCTTAGGGATGATCTTGTCGCTAGGAATATATTGACTCCCGGCTGGGGAGTTGAGTCCGGTCTGCCTTTGATATGTTAGGAGGCTGTAAGTGTGCGGGTGTCCCTCGGACCGTCAAGGCTTGGCCTTGGTCTGAGGTGACGATGGGCTCGCCATCTTGCGACTCGATTTCCTCCTGGCAACAAGAAGGATGAGGAAGCTGCTGGGTTAGATGATTATGATGCCACCTTCGATCGGGTTAGACCCGGGTCCGTGAGACTGCATGCGGGTTTCCCATATCACTTTTTTAATCTGTGTGATTTTTTCCTTTGCGACATATAAATAAAAACGGAAGGAATATAATCTATATACTAGCACTAGAGTAATTATTACATTCTTTTCGTTTTAATGTGAAATCGGAAAATTCTTACATAAATGACTCTTACGCATGCATTTAAATCTGTGTGGTCAGGATGATATCATTTGAAAGAATAACTCCCTACGTAGGGAGTCCCAACCATAGAATGACCCCGTGAAATCGGCCTTGAAATGGCACACAATCCTTTCGTCTTCCTTACTCGCGTTTAGTCCCTAACCAATCTTCACAGAAATGGCGATGGCACGATTAGTCTCTCAAGCCCTAAGCAATACCAGCATCTCCGGCCTCAGCCTCACCCCCCGGCTCCTCACTCACCCCCGGCACAGATCCGGTAAGGCCCATGCTGCGCAATTCATCGAGATAGATCTGGAATCATCCTCGTCTTCTCCATCCTCCGCGTCATCATCATCCGCAGAGAGTTCCGATTTCGAAACCGTCAACGGTGGGATCAGGAAGCTGGAGGAGGTGATACAGAGCATGATCGTTCGACGCGCCGCTCCAGATTGGCTCCCTTTTCGACCTGGAGCTTCTTATTGGGTCCCACCTGCTGTTCGTAGCCATCCGTATAGCGGCATCGTTGAGGTAATGGGTAGGCTATCTGCTGCTACGCGAGCTCACGCGGATGCCCATAGTAGCGGAGTTCCTGGATCTTCATCTTCTGGCTATTTGTCTGATGATGAAATGATGTCGTTCTCGTCTGACCGTGGTTGGCCTTCTTCCTGCTATTTTGTTCCAGGTATGGAATAATGAACGGGCATTAAAATTACAATTTACAGGCTGAAAGGGATTATGAATCATGTATCCTCTTGGATTTTCTGATTTGCAAATTTTGAGCTTTAACTGGATAGTTTTGCCTTAATCATGCTACCTCTTTTTGAATTTTGTGCAAATGATATGGAATCTATTATAATTCACTTTTGTGGGATAAGATTCAGCTAGTGTCATATGTATAAAGTCATATATAAAAAAGAAAACTTAGTTGTTTGAGTCATGCCGAGTTTTTTTTTTTTCATTTGCTTATGAACTAAGGCATACAATGATTCTCTATAAATGTGGCAAATCATGATTTTATGCTTTCTATTTCTTTTAATTTTTATCTCCGAGTCCAAGGATCTTGTTCATGTGTATCTTTGTGTGGAACATTCTGCGATAAAGAGAATTTCGGGCTTGAAGTTTTCTTTTGGCTTTAAGCATGTAAAACGTGATACCAGATGCTATCCAAAATGTGATTTTTATACAGGTCCCAAAAGGCTATGTTATTGGTGTCTAAGGCTTTGATGAGAACATGTCTCACATTTCAAAGCTCCGCTCTCTTTTTAAGGTGGTCATGTGTCAAAATTCAATTTACTAACTGGATTGATCTCCCTGGCTGCAACAATGGTTTATAACAAAAATCCTGTATTATACATGTATTATACATGTTTAACTTTGAAATAACATGGCACTTGATGGTTAAACGACTGCATTCCTTATCATTAAAGTGAATATAAGGAGTTTGGTAGGATAATGATTATAAGGATAGGCATGGAAAACAGTCAGTTAGTCTTCTTGTTACCATAAAATGACAAGTTCCTAAATTTCTAAATCGACTAATATTCATGGATGGAAGGAGTATGCTTTTAGTTGTTTGATGGTCGTACTATGTTCCCATGAATCAATATCTTCATTTAATAGGCATTTTCTCTTGTCAGCACATGGTGGTTGCATTGCGTATTGAGTGGTTTTTGTATGTTGTCACTTCCTGTCCTTTACATAGCCAACTTATTTTTCACTTTAAAAATGAACATTTTGTTTTCTTTCTTGTTCTGGAGGTCCTACCGACTCCCCACCTTCTGCCAATAATATTTTGTTTAATTTGGGAATGGAGAAGGGGATTTTTATTATATTGGGGGAAGGGATGAGAATGAACCTAGGTTCTCAACAGGAAGTGCAATGAACTTTATCAGTAGGCCAAATCTGATTCCCTGCCAATATCTCTTGTTATTTTAGTTAGGCCTTATCTATATAACCACATTATAAAATTGGATATGTATTGATATGGATGAAGTTGAGTCTATTAATTGTTAAAATGGGGTATCTTCATCTCTTCAAAACTTTTTGTCTTCCAATGTGGAATGGGATGCATGTATCCTTAGGACAATCTGATGCACAACGGTTTTGTTTTCAGTTTTTCGACTGTATAGCATTCATTCGATCCACATTGTTTTGTCAACTTTTAGCACTCATATGCTAAACACTTTCCATTTGTTCTAAAATGTTTTTGGAGCCATGCTGACTTTTCTTTACTCTCTCTCTTTTAATTCAAGTTTTCATAAAGCCACTTCCAGTTTTGAAACTTGAAAGATCTTCCGTTTGTCTTTCAGTTCACCAGTTCTCATGTTTGTAATTCCCAACCTTTTGATATTGGCACCTTTAGTACCTGATGATATAACACTCGTAACCCCAAAACAAGCAAAATATGTAGAAGTGGTGAGCGGACTGACTTGGGAGATAGTGAAGTCAGAAGAAATGAGATTATGCTGGTAGTCTCACTGTCTGTTAAACTTAGTACTCTTGTACTTTTTCCCTCACCTCATTTTTCAGCATGGTAAAGATTTCTTGCCTCTTTTGTGCTTAGTAAAGCTACCCAAGCTCTCATTTTTGGACATAACACCAGAACGTTGTGATGGACATGTGCTATGCAGTTCATCATCAAACATTGCTAAGCCTATTTGT
Source organism: Gentiana macrophylla (assembly GCA_026214975.1). NCBI lineage: Eukaryota > Viridiplantae > Streptophyta > Magnoliopsida > Gentianales > Gentianaceae > Gentiana > Gentiana macrophylla. The sequence continues at coordinate 33,100,795 of CM047809.1, forward strand.
TGATGACATGGCAAACATTGCTAAGCCTAGTTGTTGATGACATGGCTTGACTTGAATTGCTTTATTGATTTCTTGTTAAATAGTGTTTTTAGTATGTATTAATATTTATGGATTAAGGCCAGTCTGGTTGTCCTACGCATTTTCTTTATAATGTTGGATTTTTGAAATGTCTATTGTTATTTTTTTGTTTTTCATTTTACGAAATTGTATTGTTATTAATAAAGCGTGGCACTAATTGCCTCTTGCTTCTTTTTATTGTGTGTGTGTGTGTAAGGGGGGGGGGGGGGGTGTGTGGTGGTGGTGGTGTTATCTTTGGTATCTAAACTCATCAATATTCTTGATCATCGACTCATGAAGGCATGTTCTTGAAATTATTAGGGACCACTTTATTTTCTAGACCTTGTATGGTCCGTCTTTGGGGCTAGTGGAAATCAGCATTTTCTTCAAATTTCTGGGCTTTAGCATGCCTTCTTTTTCTCCTATTAAATTAAGAAACCATGGGCAAATTTAGAATCTATTTTGTTGTAATGGCCTTCCCATTTTTTGGAGGTACGTTTTTCAATCTGCATTCTTTTTCCAGGTGATTGGTTGTATGTATTACAAACAGTTTCTATAGGTGTTTTTTATAGGGAAGCTGATTGAATCATAATATTAATTATATATTTATTTTCTCCGTGCGTTTCCTACATGGATTAACTCCTTTTTAACTGCAGAAAGTGTACCGTCACATCCCATTCCTTTGTTTGAAGTAAAGATGGCGGAAACCCCAGAGAGTGTTTCCTCAGACAGTGATGAAGAAGGGTAACTTTGTGTCACCATAGACCGGTACAGGCAGTTTGGGTAATTGGATCATGCTTTCAGCTTATTGGTGAGTACCAAGTGCATTTATCATCAGAACATCACCCGGGTGCGCACACACACACTTCTGAACATCAGTTGCATTAGGTTGCTCTTTTGTCTCAATGAAGTCTCTTGATACTCTCTCTATATAGGCTAGGTAGAATGAAATGGTTTGCATCTTTTTTGCCTTTTCATTTCAGCTTGTTTAAATGAAATGCTATGCCAGCATCAATAATACCCTAATGTATGTTTTTTTTTTTGGTGGTATACCCTATGAATGTTAGTTATTGGTTTTAATGCAGATATAGCAGATGCATATTTGTATATGATGTCTTAATCTCATGTATTGGGATGTGTTATCCGGGACGGCTCCAGGAATTTCGGGATATGAGTCATTAATTTGTTAGATTTTATGTCTTCTAAACTTTAGGCTTGTTATGGTTCAATACATAAAAATACTGGGTCAATACATAAAAAAATTTGTGAGTCAATTTCATATACTATATATTTGTGTTTATAAGAAAATTGGCAGTACTTTTGGGGCACCACAGTGACATTCAACCTTTTAAAAGTCGGATCTAAGTTCAACATTCGACTTTATAGAGGTTGGATGTCCATTTTCGACCTTTGGTAAGTCGAACCTGGCCTAAAGTGTGGACTTTTTATTTTATTTTATTTTATTATTATTATCATTGGCAGGGATTTGGAGATGAAGTAACCTTTGTAGATATGAAATAAATACTAAAATCCAAAAAAAAAAAAAAAAAAAAAAAAAAAAAAAAAACTGGCATGAGGAAGCAGCTTTTGCTTGAAGGAATGGAGTTGTTGGATGATGATGTATTATGTACAGATGGATCAATATTATTAGTAGTTTTAGGCTAAAGTTTTCATTTGATCTTATGATCATTTGTTTAACTTTATTACCAACATCCTACTTCTTACTATTATGTTACAGTATTTCAATCGACTGTACTAAAGGGCTAATGGCTTACAGGCAGTTCTTGCTCAAACAAGGGCTGCAATTTGTTTCGATTTCTAAGTTATCAATATTCAACTTTTTTTTTTTTTGTTTTTTTTTTTTTAACTTCAATTGTGTAGCCCTGTTAATTATTGTAGGAGTTAGAGCTGGGTTTGGGTCGGGTTGGATGAGTTCGATTTGTTTGCTCTTAGTATGAGTCGGTTGGATTCGGAAAAGAAGTATGAAAACCCATGGTTTAGATTGAACTGATTTTGTTTTGAGATCGCTTTTTTTTAAGAAAAGCGTGAATTCTTTCAAAATTAGAAAGAACTAGTGTCTATACCACAATATGCGAACAAATGTTTTTTCCTTTTTTTTTCCGGGGGGTGTGGTGGTTTGGATGGTCTTATTTATGTTACTAGTTATGCTTTAAAGATGGTCTTATTTATGTTACAAGTGTCTTTAAATTGTTTTTGTAAATGGATAAAGTAGATTTATGTCATATCTCCCGGCTTGTGACAAACATAAATCTTCATTTTGATCTTCTCTATCCTTACTAAGTTTCATGCATGAGCTTACTCCTTTTCGTTGGAATAAGAAGGTTGCAGGTACATGCTGAGTTTGATGACGAGCGTGAAGTGCTAGTTTAGGATGGAACAATGAAGTCTTTTGTGCTTTAGTTTCCTTTTATCGTCGTTCTTTCTAAATATGGCATTGTTTCCAGTAGTGTAGTGATGTTGCGCGTGATGTCGCTAATACTAGCAAGAGTACTAGGTCAATCGTAGTATAGCAACGGCGAATCAAGGTCGAATCAAGGTCGATCCCACAGAGACAATGCAACTTTAGAAATAAACGCATTTAACCTAATTAAGAATACATAGACGGTCTTAGACCAACATAAGAACGAAAACAAACGGTATTCCTCCATTCCTAACAAATCTCACAGCTTAGTGTAATTAATCATCATGTTTACTTCCCCAGTAATTCCCCGAACCAATCGGAAGATGTTTTATAATCCAGTTTTAGCTACGGGTGCAGTCTTCTAACCCTATCTACCTCCACTGTAAGGACAACAGACAATCTATGTGCAGTTAATCTCTTTCATTGGTTGTATTAACACACACGCAATAAGTTCTAGAGACTGCCGGCTCAAGACCGAGAACCTCCCTAAGCAGCTATCGACTATGACTAGCACGTTCCTAGAGATCGATCCAGACTATGTCCTAACTAACACTTCACTAACAGTCTTTTATGTTAATTTACGATGACATGCAATTAGGTGATCATGCTAAAAACATGTAAATTAGACCTGTCGATCAACGTAGCTGACGCCGAATCTCAAGATTTAGGGTAACCTAAAAGTGTCTCGATTAATCGGTAAAGACCGCCGATTAATCGGGGGCGACGGTTCCTAAATCTGGAATTACATCGATTCAATCTGACCAATTCTAGTAAATTACGGGGTTGTTAAACATTCAGATTAAATACATCACATAGAAACAAGTAAATCTACCATAACTAAGATATAAAGAAACGTTCAAAGCTTCATACCTCAATGGAGATCTAGCTTGATCCATTCAAGCTAGAGACGGCAGGGAAGAAGGGAAACCGGGAGTAAAATCACAAAGCAAGACTATAAACCTTTATTTCATAAACTGGATAAATAATTTGACTACATTGTATGAGTATGTGTGAGAGATATGTTTACAATCGAATACTGCAACTTTATATAGGCATTACAGCCGACATAGGACCTACTAGAAACCCTAGCCGACTTAGATAAACCGCGTAAGCCAGTTTCTTGTCCTCCAAGGCCTCGATAAGTCGGTGGTTGGCCTTGATCAATCAGGCTTGTTTTTCTTCTCTTTTTTTGGCAGATCTCTTCTTGGACTTTTCCACTTGTCCCAATGACTTTCTCTTGGCCCAGATCCATTCTCCATTGCTCCGGATCTCGGTACTCCTGAAAAGCATATAAAACAAAGCATAACAGTACCAAATTCATGGGATAATCATACAAATGCAGAATCACTAACCAAGGAACACGCACTACGCAATTAACATGTATTTCACATAATATACGGACCATCTTTCCTCCCTTGAGCATAATTCGGGGTATATAAATGTATGATTTAGGGTACTATTTAGAGTGTTATCAACTACCCCCCACTTAGCTTTTGATCGTCCTGAGCAAAAAGGCAAAAGAAAATGAACTCCCAGACCAATATACAAGTCAAATAAAAACAACCATGCGTCACAAATTCAAGATAAGAATCATGCCGACTATTTCCATAAGCAACGCATTAACCAATATTCAATCCATAAACCGGTGTGTGTGAAATAACTCGCAAACATAAGATACGCAGATGGAATCACATTATATCAACTTAAGTTTAGCCAGCAAATCACGAGAATGCTTGTCCCTTTACGCCATTGATTTATAGTTTATTTTGATTTAGATTGCATAGGTCAAGTCAACTGGGAAAGGCGGATCGAGAACAGAGTACTACTCAAGGCTCGCGTTTATCGGTCTATTTATTATGCGAGGGTCGTGCGTCTTACGCTCCGAGTTTGCTTCCCTCTTGCCAAAGAGAAATAAATAGCATATATCGATGATAATTTTTTTCTTTCTTTTTCTCTTTTATTGGCGGGTGAACGCTCAAAAATCTATCTATCCTCACGGTCCACTCTTTGATAAACTATCAAATCCGTTTTTCCTTAGCCCTTATAAGATCCACAACTTGACCTAAATGACCATATGTAGAACAAACTCGGAAAACTGAGGTCAACTCTAGTCAAAATAATGCATCACCCAACTACATATTGACGAAAGCGAGTCATACATGCTTAAAAGGTGGTTCATAAACAGAATATACGGTTAATATGCGACTACTTCAATAAGTTGACACAACATTCACCTTTTCATTCGTGAAACAATGATGTAATTAGTTAGCTCCAAAAGATCAAAGATTTCATGTCTTTTACAATTTTTTCAAAAACGAATGAAAGTGGTGAAAAATGCATCAAAAAGAATCAAGATAATCAAGTATGTAGCGAAATACAATGCCAAAAGCTAAGTGACGTTCCTACCTCCCACTTAATCGAAACATTGTCCCCAATGATGAAAAGATTAAACGAGAAAGGAACATAGCTTCGTTAAGTGTGGAGTGAAGAAGGCAGATGGATCACTACATGTACGTCAAAGGGCTTGCGAAAAAAATCCGTGAAAAATCTGCATTTTATATCTCATACAAAACAAAACAAAACAAAACGAGAAACTCGGGGTGACATTAACCGGTATAATAAAAATGACGGCAACAAAAGAGAAATAAAATAACTCTAAACAAATTAAGCCGACAAAATCATTATATTAGAATAAAACCTTACGCGAGAAACCAAAGTCGGATGAAAACAAGAATGAAGAAAAACAGAAGAAAAAGGTAAAACAAAGCTAGCAATCAGAATTAGTGTAACAAACCTCTAGGGAATCTGCATAGGGCTCATAATCTAGAGGTGGTGTAGAATTGGAAGGACCGGTCACGGATGAAGAATAAGCAGCACGATGTGGGGCAACTCTTGGTGGTGGGGCATTTGGTGGAATGCCGCGCGCTTCTATCATTTAATCCATCGTGTTGTGCAGAGTCGCAATCTCACGGGCAACATCTTCATTGAATTCTTGTTGAGTGCCATGTCCACCAATAATCGGGGTGCGCTCCCACCGAGCCGGATGACCGATGCAGCGGTTCCCTTGAGAAACTGAGATCGTATTCAGGATAGGTTTGGGCTCCTTATAAACATCGCCTACCAAAACCGGCACACAAACGGGGCCCACTTGAAGGTCCGTGGCGCTAAATTGAAGTTTAAAATTCAGAATTTCTTTTGGTAACCGTTGCAAATTTATAATGGGGATGAAGAACAGCAACTCAAATGGCAGCAGCAACTACTAGAGTAATGCAACATCCGAACATGGTGTTGACTTGTGGGTAGTGGCTAGCTGTGGTGGTGGGGATGTTCAAATAGAATGATGGGTGTATGGGGAAGGGGTTGGGAGAGGGAGTAATGGTGGTAGTGGTTTGGGGTGATTTGAGGTAATTGAGGTGAAGGGGAATTGATGGTGGGTTGTGGGGAAGGAGGTAATGGTGGAAAAGTTGGAAAAGAGGCTGACACGCTGTCTGTGGCAGTCACGCGCCACCAAAAGGTTCCAGAATCGATTCCAACCTCGGAATCAGAGCTAACAAGGCTCGATTTAACGAGGTGTAACCTCGCTGAATCGGGGGCACTGTTTTTCTAGATCCTTTAAACTCCTATCCAGTGTCCTTCACTAGTTCTTTCTCTTTTACTAACTCCTCAACTGACCCAACTTTAACCTTTCCTTGCGCTCTTCTTCGACTCGAATGTAACCTACTTCACCAGAGTTAACAACGAGTAAAAAAACTTCCCAACATCCATTGGTTATTGGCCATTGGATGCGGTAGGATGAAAAAAGCTCGTCACTTTCTCTAGCTACTTTTATTCAACTCGATCTATCTAACGGTAAAAAGTAGTTCTGAGTTTAAAGTCGCCAGCTTGACTTATCTTCTGATTCTCCCTTAGTTAGACTTTCGGACCTTAATCTGCCAAACTTTCACTCTGGAGGCCTTCATAGAAGTGCAACTTCTGTCCTTCTCGATCCAAGCTTTTCCTTGGCTTTTTAGACCAAGGAAGAAGCATTCTTCCTTTCCGTCAAGAAGCACACATGCTCTAACCAACTTTGTAGGACCTCGAGCTCTTTGCCTCGCTTGCTTCGAGAGTTTTCATTGAATCTTAAAGAATTCACCGTATTATCTTTCAAAGCTTTCACTACAAGGGTGGCGTATCCGCTTATAAAAGATCGGGATTGGTTGCCTCCTTGGTGCTTTGTAGTGATTCTTATTGTCTTTTCTCTCAAGAAAGATCCGTAAAACTCATGCTCGTTCGCTCCTACCACAACACCCTTATATTGCTCGTCCTCTCAACACTCACTTCCTCCACATCTCCGTCCTCTCGCCTTCAAGCTTAAAACTCGGGATAGAGAAAGAGTGAGGATATTACTACTCTAACCGGAATCGCACAACCCTAATCCTACGGATGCACCATCAATCGATAGGGATGGCCAAAAACTACCGGGGTCACCTAACTTAGCAATTTCATCAGAGTCGGGATAGTCCTCAGGATCTAAAGGGATATAGTTGGGGTTTTCCTCGGGGTCAGACTCATCAGAAGAAATATCAATGATCGGAATCAGGCACTTACCTCTTCTGAAATCTTCATACCCGTCTAGGCTAGTTTCCATGCTCTTCCTGGTTTTATCGCCCTACTCCACTTTTACTCTCTTTCTATCCTTTTCATACTCTTGCCTTATTTATGAGTCAGGATACATAGAAATTAGTGCAATGTTCAAAACGAGAGGTCAATTTGGAGCCATCTTGCTCGGTTTGTATCAACAGCAGAAAGCTGAACATAATCGAAATCAGAAGTTTTCTGTACATCCTGTAAGAGAAACTAATATAAAAAAAAAAAAAACATGGTTAGCAAACTTCCGCTCCAATTGGGTTCAGACCCAACTGTTGCGGACCTACTAACTAAAAACAAACAGGGGAAAACATAGAATCACAGAGACGATCAAAATTCGAATTTTTGACTCTCGATTAATCAAAGCGCACCTCGCTTAAACGAGCTCGCTTTTTTATCTTAAAACAACACAGAATGTGCGTAACAACTCAAGACTCAAAATAAAAATTAAATAAAGAAAAACATTAAGTTTCTAATTAGATTTAAATCAATTTATTAATAAAATTGGCCATTGTCCCCGAAACGGTGCCAAAACTTGATGTCGCGCGACGAGGTCGCTAATACTAGCAAGATTACTAGGTCAATCGTAGTATAGCAACGATGAATCAATGTCGATCCCACGAGAGACAATGCAACTTTAAAAATAAACGATTTAACCTAATTAAGAATACATAGATGGTCTTAAACCAACATAAGAACGAAAACAAGCGGTATTCCTCCTTCCTAACCTATCTCGTAGCTTGGTGTAATTAATCATCATGTTTACTTCCCCAGGTAATTCCTCAACCAATCGTAAGATGTTTTATAATTTAGTTTTAGCCAGTGGGTGCGATCTCTTAACCCTATCTACTTCCACCTGTAAGGACAATGAGACAATCTATGTGCGCTAACCTCCTTCATTGGTTGTATTAACCCACACGCAATAAGTTTCAGAGACTGCCAGTTCAAGACCTAGAACCTCCCTAAGCAGCTATCGACTATGACTAGCATGTTCCCAGAGATCGATCCAAACTATGTCCTAACTAACACTTCACTAACTGTCCTTCATGTTAATTTACAATGACATGCAATTAGGTGATCAAGCTAAAAACATGTAAATTAGATCTGTCAATCAACGTAGCTGACGCCGAATCTCCAGATTTAGGGTGACCTAAAAGTGCCTCGATTAATCGGTAAAGACCGCCGATTAATTGGGGCGACGACGTTCCTAATTTTGGAATTACATCGATTCGCTCGACTAATTACGTAAATTACGGGTCGTTAAACATTCAGATTAAATACATCTCATAGAAACAAGTACCATAACTAGGATATAAAGGAACGTTCAAAGCTTCATACCTCGATTATAGAGATCTATCTTGATCCACTCAAGCTAGAGACGGCGGGGAAGAAGGGAAGCCGGGAGTAAAATCACAAAGCAAGACTATAAATGATTATTTCATAAACTGGATAAATAATTTGACTATATTGTATGAGTATATGTGAGAGATATGTTTACAATCGAATCTCTGCAGCTTTATGAAGGCATTACGACACATAAGACCAACTAAAAATCTAGCCGACTTAGATAGACCGCGTAGGTCGGTTTCTTGTCCTCCAAGGCCTCAATAAGTCGGTGGTTGGCCTCTATTAATCAGGCTCGTTTTTCTTCTCTTTTTCTGGCAGATCTCTTATTGGACTTTTTCCACTTGGCCTAATGATTTTCTCTCGGTCGAGATCCATTCTCCATTGCTCCGGATCTCGGTACTCTAAAAGCATATAAAACAAAGCGAACGAAGCACTCAAATCCACGGGATAGTCATACAAATGCAGAATCACTAACCAAGAAACACGCACTACGTAATTAACATGTATTTCACATAATATACGGATCATCTTTCCTCCCTTGAGCATAATTCGGGGTATATAAAGGTATGATTTAGGGTACTATTTAGAGTGTTATCATGTAGTTCTTTCTTTTCTGACATGCCGGTTGTAATGGATGATAGTGTTTACCTTCAGTTATTTATGATTTTATTTGACAGCAATTATATTTTGGTTGTTAGTTGTTAGTTGTTATTGGAAAACCCTGAGGGTCTATTTCCCGAGATTTCAGCTTTTTTTTATTTTGCACGAATCTTTAATAACTCTGATATGACACGAGGCTTACGTGGGATTTTGAGTTTACTCTAAATGTCAAGTGCCCCCTTGAGCATAATTCGGGGTATATAAAGGTATGATTTATGGTACTATTTAGAGTGTTATCATGTAGTTCTTTCTTTTCAGACATGCCGGTTGTAATGGATGATAGTGTTTACCTTCAGCTATTTATGATTTTATTTGACAGCAATTATATTTTGGTTGTTAGTTGTTAGTTGTTATTGGAAGACCACGAGGGTCTATTTCCGAGATTTCAAATTGTTTTATTTTGCACGAATCTTTAATAACTCGATATGACACGAGGAGGGCACTACGTGGGATTTAGAGTTTACTCTAAATGTCAAGTGCCGAGTGTCTCATGTCCGGATAATGACTCAGTATTTGGGACAGGGGCGTTGCATCTTTAGATTTGTCTCACAATATAAGTCATTCTATATTATCAATGCAACATGTATTACTCTTTTTTCTATGTTACCCCTAATTTATAATCAGTCTAATCACTTTTTATTACTTAACAACTATTACATTAATGATAGTCGATGGGTATTTTAGACATTTAACCTTAAAATTTATGACATTTAACCATTTTCTTAATTTGTGTGAAAACATCCAAAATGACTTATATTTCGGGATGGGAGAGTATTTAGCTAAACATTATCAAATCATTCTCTCAAACATTACACTTCTCGTAATCACTTGAACAACATAGCGTGTTAGCAAGCAATCACTCATCCCCGGAATATAATTTTTGTAAAGTACTCAATCTAACTAAAATGACCAACGAATTCAAAAGTCAGGATTGGAAATCATGGAAGAGATTTGGGACTTGGGGGATCTAAATGTCCTGGACCCCGACGAATAAAATAATAAGTACCTTGTGTTAGAAGTAATGCCCATAAAACAATTTATGTAATTGTTTTTAGAATTAATAAATGAAAGACTCGTTATCATCTTATTATTTGATTCGTCTTCATAAGTAATACCTCTTAAAACCTAAGTTGTATCATATGTAGACATATAACTTAGTGTGTGTCATAACCCAGGGATTAAGTTTATGGTGATACACTTGAATTGTAAGTCCATGGTGAACTTAATCAAAGTATGGGGTCTATTGATTAAACCATCATTAATGCGTCCGAACACTTTATTGTGTGACCGTCTTGTCCGTACCGTCGATATTGGTTATCTAAGTGGGGCATTTATATATTATGTAGGCATATAAGATCGGACCGCTTTAATCGATTTTCTCATATAATTCTATGATTGAGAAATCTTATTGAATCACAAGATGATCATTTATGGATTAACCTTAATCCTTAAGTAATTGCAGACTCATTCTTGTTTCAATATAGGGTTTGATGTGTTCGTTAAAGATTGCCAATAGGCACGGTCCGAATCACTTTCATGTTGGCACTATTCGAGAATGAGCAGCGAGTGTGTGTTTCACAGATATTGAATCCATTTGTTTCTCAAGGGAAGTAGAAAGACAATCCTCTTATTTGTTAATCCTAAAACTGATCGATCCGTGGAGTTCATATTGGTTATGAACTAATTGATCACCAGTGGGTTAATGACAAATAAGGATAAGATGTAATGAAGAATGCTTACGAAAACATTCCCGCTTCATTACGGATAGTCTATGGAGGGTTAGTTTGTATGTAATGATTATATCAATGGACACTTATTGACTCGACATATTGAGAATAAGTTATATTTATAATCGATAGAGTTCATTTTCGGATTTATGGTGGCGTAATTCTGGAATTAATAAAATTAATAGAAATGAACTATTCGAAGAATATTTTATTCAATTTATTGTAGTTATATAGGTCCATGGTCCCCTGGTTGGATCCTAACACGCGAGTGAATTCTCAAAACCGAACTCATCATCTAGCCAATCACCTTCTCGGGGTGGGAACAATCATAAAGAGGTAAGTACTACATACTTAATAAAGGGTATAAAAACCAGGTACAATTAAATAGCATACATATATATAACGTGTACATTTTTCTGCAATCACTACCAAATATGTTGTAACAGAAGATCTCAGACACCCTACACTAGCTCAGTTAGTATAACCTTGCTCAAGTAAGTTTGTTACACAGAGATCAAATGACACTACATATGGTGAACACCGCACCACAACACATTCAGCGCCTCAAAGGCATGGATAGTTCCGTGCGGAAGGTTACACGAGTACCTTTGGCATCAGACCAAGTGGAGGTGTAATGGTTCCATGCTGTGAAGAATAAACGTGCCTCACCAATGATCAAAGTGTTTTAGCTTTTAGACACATCACATATGTTTATTGCGGATTTAATCTAACCACCTGATTCATTCACATGAAAAAGCTTCATAAGGACTTCTAGCCCTAGACAATCTAATTATAGAACCTATCACATTGTAAAAGGACCATTGACTACTAAGTCAACATCCGCAAGGCCTAAACATTCGCTTTCCGGTGCTCTCACTTTCTCCTAGTAGAGGGTCTCAGTTATGGTGTTGAGCCAAGGCTACAAGAAGTCGATGTTAAACAACGCCAAGTTCCAAGTAATGCCCCAAATGCATGCATACCAAACAAAACCAGGTTATACAAAAGAAAACATCAAAATAAAGTGAAAAGCCATTTTGGCGTGCACTAGCACCCTGTCCAGAAATACCAATATCATTTTGTTTTACATTGGCGTGCGTTGAACCATCTTGACGCCGCCTAGAGATGAACATAACATTTTGTTCAACTCGCTTTTTTTGCGCCCGCCAAACCACCTTGCGCTGCGTGCTAAACCTAACAATGCATTCTCGCTTTCATGCCTAACCTCTTTGGAGCAGCGTTGACGCGCTGCTAACGCGCAATGTAACCATTTTTCAAGTTTTCTGTTTGCTTTAGCACGCACTAAAACGGGTCTGACCCGCGCTAAACAGATGGAAACTTGAAGATCAGCCTATCACGATGCCAAATTCAGGCCTTTATCAACCCCGAACGAATTCCAACCTTTTAACAACCAAAACTTGCAACGAATACAGCCCAAAACATTGCATAAACATCCCAAAACCCGATTAAGAACACCCATTACCTTTAATTTGCAACCTAAAGCTATTGGAAAGCCGAACCACAAGAATCCTTTGACTCCTCGACTTCTACGCACAATTACGAACAAAAAATGTATTACTACGATTACTACAACTTTCTACACCATCTAAACTCAGAAATTCAACAAAATGATTGAAATCCCAAACTGGGGTTAAAAGAGAAAACTTATGATATGGAGAAACGTTGATACCAAAACGATCATCTTCTCACGGTGATCAACTTCCTCTACTACGGTCAATTGAAACGAGCAACGGATTAGCCGTAAATCGAAAGATTCCCTTCTTCCTATTCTTTTTCCTCCCAAACTCAGATTTCGTATTCTTCTTCTGCTTTTCTGATAACTGGTGCGCACCAAAGGGGATTAGGGGTGGTGGTTTTCTTTAAGAAAATAATTAATCCTTAATCAATAAGTACCATTAATTCCTTTTAATTAATTACTCCAATATTAATAAATTAGGTAAACTTATAACTTAGGATAATTAAATTCGTAAATACTCTCTTACCCTTATTTGAAATATTGGGGTGTTACGTTTACTCTCTAGGTTAATTAGAAACAAAGAGAGTAAATGAAAGATGAACATCTATGAATGAGTCTTAAAAAGTGGTTTGAAAAATTTACTACTTGTTTAATTCTTTTAGTTTAATTCTTATAGTTAATTGTCAATAAGAACATTTACACATTTGGATTCAAATAATAGTCCAGCTTATAATTTCATAAGACATTAAGGACAAGTGACAAATTTTATACCTAAAATGCCCTCATCGTTTATGTTCAATTAAAGAGATCGCTTCCCTGCAGAATCGCAAGGCCGTCTCACCCTTCTAAGACACCGCCACAGCCACCGCCACCGCCACCGCCACCACCCTTCTCAGCCATCGCAATCATTCTGTGGAAATGAATCCATTGCAACTAAGTATGCATCACCCTCGTTCTGCTTCATCTCACCGTTCTTCTTCATCTGCTGAGTTTTATTCCTCTCCAATCACCATGGTCGGAGATGAAGCAGTTGTTTGAATATTTTGTTAGGTCTATAGATACAAAAGTCTAATATACCTGATTTGGATTTGTATAATCATTATCTGAGAGCTAATTTTCCAATTGTTGAGTTAGAATTCGAGTGACCCCAAAATCTAGTGTAATTAAGCCACTATTGTGCTGGGTTTATGTTATGAGAGGTTTTTGATGAATTCTATTTCAAATTTCCGGCTGTTTTGTGGTCTAAATTATGCAGCTTTCTATGGTCTTATGTGATTTTTTTTCTTTTTCTGAGATTTCAATAGTCATCACCTCAAAAGACATGGAAATTCTAGTTTTTTTAAGGGGAAATTCTAGTTTGGTTTATTGGTTCAAGTCCTTACATGTTTCTAAACCAGTTGTATGCATCATGCGTTGCATCATATGCTCCTTAGTAGTTATTTATGTGATGTTTATATCTTCCTCATCCATTTGGTTCTGTTTGATCCCTGAAGAATTTCCCTTATCACATTTGCAGGGCAAGTTAAAGCTGGAAAGTTCTCATAGAGCTAGAGAAAGCTACAACGGTGTATTGGAGAGCGAATGATGGTTGCCTCCTCAAGTATGTAGAAATCCGAGTTTACACCTTACCAGTAAATGTTTTGCACATTTGTCAATTGGAATCTAGCATTTAGCATATAAAATTGTGCAAAAATTGATGTGCATTTCTTGCAAGCACGTTAATTTAGTATTTGGTTGATTTAGTATTTTTGTCAATGGTGAACTTCTTGATCAGACAATCAAGATAGACATCAACATTGAGATAGATCTGGTCTATTCTCTTAAAGATTTATTAAGTATGAGATTTATTAAGTATTAACATGTTTTGAATCAGGTTTGATCCTTTTGCTACCTAAGTTTTAGGTGAGCTTAAAAGCTTATTTCCGTCGTCTAATGGCATGTTTTCATCTGGTTTGTGCATTAGTTCTGTCCACATTGTGTCAAAGTTTCGGACAGGACATGGATGCTTTTTTGTCCTTAGGCTTGCTATCTGCATTTTGCAACAGTTTAATCCTTCCCCGATTTGGTTGGAAGAGATAGCCAAAAGGGAGTTTATAGTTAGGAATCTGTAGTTTCTATTTTTGGGGTAGCTTTCTTTCATTTTTTGTGGGAGAAAAAAAGAGAACCAAAGTATGGAATCAAATTTGGACTGAGATTGTTTTCTTAAACAACGATGTGAGAAATTTATTCTTACGGTAATAGTCGAACATAAAATCCTATTCCTGCGATTGTGTATCATTTGCAAGGGTTTGGTTCCAGCCATGGGAGATCGTTGATAAAAGGCATGGAGTTCCACTAATGCTTGAATCCGGAAGAATTTCGATGTGTGATAGTTGTTTGATCTCAATGCAGATTGTGCACAAAAAAAATTGAATATGTGTTATGCCTTACATGAGTAAGGAATGAAGACAAACTAGAGTTCAGCAATATTTTTAAAAGCAATCAAGGTGATTTGAACGACTTACGGTCAAACAAATAGATTCATATTGATTACACTTGAAAGCTAATGTAACTTTTCATTTTGCATGGAAGACCAACTTCAATGACAAGATTGCTAAGAATATGAGAAAATGGGTAGGTGGAATCATAGGCTCCAACTCTCAAGCCAAAACTAAGGTGAAGGAGAATGTCCTTGCTAAAGAAGCTGCTCAGAGAATGACTTAATGGGGTTTTTAAATTTTGCTATGTGTGCTCTTTATTACGCTTTGTTGAGGTGAAGCTGGTAGGAAGACTTGTCTGAGTCATTTTGTTTCTTGAGAGACTGTCCCATTGGCAACCAAAATTATAGTTGTTCAAGTTTTGATATTGATTTTCATAGTGTTTTACGACACTACATTAATTTGTCTGTTATTATTACGATACTACATTAATTTGTTGGGTGTTTTGACTTTTAAGATATTTCAGCTTGGTTTTGACAAAGCTCATGTTATTATTCTCTATTTATTCTACATTAGTGAACTGTAATCATAAACTCCTAATTAAATTTCGGTTTGAAGTAAATTAGTAATGTGAACTAGTGTGAAACAATAAACCAGAGTGTTTTGAACTCAATGAAAACGGTGAATCAGAGTTTTTTTTAACTCAATAACAACAGTGAAACAGAGTATTTTGTTAGCTAATGTGAATAAGAGTTATCCAATACCATTGTATTACTGCATTGAAACATTAGACCCAATCATGAAAGTGGATATGAACATAATGTCATTTATGCTTAGGAACGAAACAGTGAACCAGAGTGTTTTGAGCTCAATTTAAAACAGTGAACCAGAGTATATTGCTATCTAACGGTGAATCACAAATAGTGAACTACAAAAATGAACTCGCAAAAAAGACATAAAAAGTGAACTAACAATAGTAAGTTCCAATGGTTAACTACAATAGTGAACTACAATTATAAAATACTAAAAGTGGAGTTTGGTTTGAAGTGAATTAATAATTTGAAGTGGGTGTGAAACATTGAACCAGAGTGTTTTGAACTCAAATAGTGAACCACAAACAATGAACTACAATTGTAAACTCCTAAAAGTTAACTCACAAAAATGAACTCAAAAAGTGAACTAACAATAGTAAACTTTCAATAATGAACAAAAAATAATGAACTCAAAAAGTGAACTAACAATAGTAAACTTCCAATAGTGAACCAAAAATGTGAACTACAAAAGTGAACACACGAAAAATAACTTATAAAGTGAACCAACAATAGTAAATTCCAATGGTTAACTACACTAGTAAACTACAATTATAAACTCCTAAAAGTGAACTTTGATTTAAAGTGAATAAGTAATGTGAAGTAGGTGTGAAACAGTGAACCAGAGAGTTTTGAACTCAATGAAAATAGTGAACCAGAGTATTTTGCTAGCTAATAGTGAATAAGTAGATTTAAGGATCAGAGTACCCAAGACCATTGTATTACTGAATGAAAACATTAGACCCATTCATGAAAGTGGACAAGAACATGTTGTCTTTTATGCTTAGGTGTGAAACAGTGAACCGTATATTGCTATCAGTTAAATACAAAAGTGAACTCACAAAAAAAGACTCAAAAATTGAACAACAAAAGTGAACTCGCAAAAAGGACTCAAAAAGTGAACTAACAATAGTAAACTTTCAATGGTTAAATACAATAGTGAACTACAATTATAAACTACTAAAAGTGATCTTTGGTTTGAAGTGAATTAATAATGTGAAGTATGTATGAAACAGTGAACCAGAGTGTTTTGAATTCAATGAAAAACAGTGAACCAAAGTATTTCGCTACCTAATAGTGAATTTGTAGATTTAAGGATCAGAGTTACGCAATAACGTTGTATTACTACAAACATTAGACCCAGTCATGAAAGTGGACAAGAACATGATGTCATTTTGCTTAGGTGTGAAACAATGAACCAGAATATTTTGAGCTTATTGTAAAATAGTGAACTAGAGCGATGTTTCTTCAATTGATATGAATATTTCAAGAGGGTTACAATGTAGAAAAGCAAGTACCGATGTAGCAATGTACAATTACATGTTAAAAAGGGTTCGAGTTAATCATGAAGCTAAGCTAGTGAAAACATGCACCTACATCACGGTATCGTTCTTCAACTACAACAACCAGCATGTTTCGTAAGAGATTGAACTCCTTAGCATCAACACATGTCTTATTTGTTGGTCTGAATCAAAACGAAAAGCGATCACAACTTAACTCATTTGAGTAATGGTGTAGTCAATCACATGCACTCAAATCACCCGAAAAATCAGCCTATGTTTTTGCAAACTATTGTATGAGCTTAACAACAGACAAATCAAAAGAACAGAAGAATACAAACATCTTTTAAATATAGGATTTCCACTTATGTCCTTACCCGTTCAATGAATACAAAATGCTGATAATAAACATGAGTTCCTAGGAATCAAGAAGGATACATGTCCAATTTTGCAGAGAACAAATCATTTGTAGAGGATTTTTTAGCGCCATCAGCCTTTGGATATTCAATAAATCTTCCAGAAATCAGGAAAGTGAGAAGTATAATCCAGAACATATCTTCATGATTCCTAGGAATACAAAATGCTGATAATAAACATGAGTTCCTAGGAATCAAGGAGGATACCTGTCCAATTCTACAGAGAACAAATCATTTGTAGAGGATTTTTTAGCGCCATCAGCCTTTGGATATTAAATAATTCTTCCAGAAATCAGGAAAGTGAAAAGTATAATCCAGAACAGATCTTCTCAATTCAGTCTAATTGAGATAAAACAGTCAAAACATGAAACAATCGGATTCAGAAACAAACGACAAAGCTTACCGAGTGGACGTTTCACATTTCGTGATGCCTAGAGAAGAACAGGAAATGAGTGTAATGAAGTAGATGAAAAAAATAAGGGAACCAACAATCCAAGCTACCAATCTTCGCCGCTGACATATATAATTACTTCCACAAAAATAACATAAAACAAACCATTAGCAACGTCATCCATATAGTCTTCCACTACTTTTGCTAATTCCCATTGCAACAGATATTATAAAACTAACAACCCCTGGAAATAAGCATAAATTGGCATGAATAAAGGAAGTTGTGAGAAAATTATACCAGTGTGATTATGCGAATTCCTGCCGTGAAACATTTCTGATCCAGTAAATGAAAGAAATGATTTTACCACCAGAAAGCACCGGGTTATGAAAGTGACAATGGATTAGCAGTTATACTCCAGCGCGTCCTTTCCCAGTGAACGTACACACATACAATTAAACCCTTCATCCAAGCAGAGCTGCTGTTATTCGATCAATCAGGGAGAAATCCAGAAGAAAAGGCTTAATCTTTCATTTGATTTTTTGCAGAATTCGAAGACCCAATTAATCCAGGAGATTGTTTCTACACCAAAAAAAAACCCTGCTTAGCAAAAACAATAGCAACAAAAATAATAATCGAAACCTGAAATAGCAAAAAACAAACCTTTAGCAACGTCATCCATATACTCTTACTCCAGCGCGTCCTTCCTAGTGAACGTACACACGTACAATTAAACCCTTCATCCAAGCAGAGCTGCTGTTATTCAATCAATCAGGGAGAAATCCAGAAGAAAAGGCTTAATCTTTCATTCCATTATTCGCAGAATTCGAAGACCCAATTAATCGAGGAGATTGTTTCTACACCAAATAACCCCTGCTTAGCAAAAATAATAGCAACAAAAATAATAATCCAAACCTGAAATAGCAAAAAAACAAACCATTAGCAACGTCATCCATATACTCTTCCACTGCCTTTGCTAATTCCCATTGCAACAGATCTTATAAAACTAACAACCCCTGGAAATAAGCAGAAATTGACATGAATAAAGGAAGTTGTGAGAAAATTATACCAGTGTGATTATGCAAATTCCTGCCGTGAAACATTTCTGATCCAGTAAACGAAAGAAATGATGTTACCACCAGAAAGCACTGGGTTGTGAAAGTGACAATGGATTTGTGAGACGTGTGGGGTTTTGGATGTTAAGGTCGTGGGGGTTATGAAAGGAGGAAAAAACCGATGGAAAATTGATGATATGGACAGATACACAAGGATCGAGGATCGTTTTTTTTTTTTTTAATATTAAAAGTGAATAGTTGAAACGGGTTTGGGTTGGGTCAATTAGGATAAACGGGTCAATTGACAGTTAATCGATTTAAAATATAATATAAGATATGTTTTTTCAAAGATGTGAAATAGATTCAACTAAAAAATTGAAAAAGATGGATGGCCAATATGAGGTAGGGAGAAGATAAGGATGATGAGATTGACAAATTTACCCTTCTTTAAAGATTATTACAATTTTAAAAATTAAATAAAATGATGTAAATCGAGAAAATTAATAGTTTAAGGTCGTAAATTGAGCGATTAAGAGTTTAAGGTTGTAAATTGCTCATGGCTTGTAGTTTAAGGTTGTAAATTGATCAAATAATACTTTGAGGTTGTAAATTTTTCATAAGGTATAGTTTAAGAGGTAAATTGCATTTTTCCCGCAGAATTGAGATACTAATTTACTATAATCACTTAAATATAAATATTTACTTTTTTTTACAAATAAATATTTACTTCAAAAGTTAAAAGACAAATATATAGATGTTAGGTCTTTCTCTTTCTTCAACAAACCCAAAAAAAAAAAAAAAAAAAAAAAAACCTCCTCTACGCCGCGCTCAGCTCAGGTGAATTCTATGGTGACTCACCGGTGGCGTCAAAGAATAGAAGAAGAAGACTCCAACTCCAATTCAAGTCGGTGCTCAAAAAATGGGTATTTGGTTTTGGTTTTGTTTTCTTGGTCAGAAATTGAGTAAATTTAACTAAAAAATGGAGGAGTTGTGGTGAATCAAAGTTGTGTTGGTGCTTTTGCTCTGTAATTTTTTTTTATAAAGAGGGCAAGACTCAAGAGGCTTGAGTTCACGGGTGTACTATTATTTCTTATGAAAAGAAGTAAGATTCTCTGCTATAGTGCTATTCTCTGCTGCAGGTGTTTGTTTATTTCTTTTTGAAAAGATGATGCTGGTGTTTTTGGAGTGTAGTTATTGTCTAGACTGGCTGAAAATGGTGTAGATTGCTTTTGCTTTATCGGATTGGCTGAAAAGGGTGTTCCAGTCGAAATCATTGTAGTTATCGGATTGACTCGGCCGAGTCAGACCGATTTTTCCCGAGTTAGACCGAGTTTTGCTGAGTCAGGCCGATACATACCCGATTTATATCTAAATCGAGATGAATCCGTAACTTTATACCGGTAAGCTCCGAGTCGGAGTCGACTCGGCCGAGACTTTTAACCATGGTCTAAGGAAAGTAGTAGTGCTGCGAACCCGTCCCACGATCCGGCCTCTATCAATATCCACACGAGCACCCCCGCCGAATCCTCCTTGGATTGCTACTAGAAAAATCCGGTTCTTTAGACAGCCCTTTTCTCTCTCTCTCTCTCTAAATCTCTCGTAAGAAGCTCTCGCTTTATTTTGCAAATTAGAACTCTTCTAATTGTGATGCATAAAAGAGTAATCAACCATTTTCTTATATAGGGTGTGTGGCGTCCCAGATGATTCCCAAACCGATTGGGAGAAGTTTCCTAGTAGATTAATGAGAAATAAAACATTTTACTAATAAGGAAAAAATAGATATTCTAGATTTATATCGTTTAATTTAATATCTCATATTAAATAAATCTAAGATATTGTCAATATATAATATTGACTATCTTTATCTTATTACCATAAATCTATTTTTCATAAATCTATTAATATCCAATATATTTAATATATGATAATACCATTAATTAAATTGCGCAATCTAAGTGTATCTTATACACCAGAAAGTGGCGCCCTCATATAGCCATTCAATGGCTTTCGGAACATTCTTTAATTAATCAATATAATTAATATATTGTATTTAATTTATTCATGAATACCATCATATTAATTTAATCACTATAACACTTTATAGTCTATATAAAATTTTCTTATTTGGTTATCACTATAACCGCATTTTAATCCGGCTAAATGTTCTTATTTGTGTGACCTGATAGGCTTCCGAATATGTTGGCCGTAGACACAAAGTGCAAAATTATGAAAATTCCTTCCATACCTAACGATCACGGAATATCGTCTAGCAACACACTGTGACCCCCAATCATCGGAAGAGTCAAAAGCAATGATTACTACCTTTCATGAAAAACAGCAACCGTGTAAATAGAATCCTATCGCCGTTACAATATCCATACAATCGTATCTCGAGTGTCAGTACATCAACGATAATATCTTATAATCTGGATATCATGCTCACTCGGAATAACTCTTTTACTACCACTTTGCAAAGATTCACAAGAGCTAGGCATCCCTTATAAGAATGTCATTTCGGATATACACTCCTACTAATAGGATACGCGATTTCCAGATGAACAAACTATTACGAAATCTACGCGGGAACGTAGCGGAATTCAAAATTTTGATTTCATTTTACCCAAGATCGACTTCGTTTAAGCAATAAACAAATAAGCTAGTAGACGGTGGTTACCTTGCTTGATCTAAAAGATCGAAGCTTTGACCGTCTAAGGAGAGTAGTTGTGCACAGAGCCGCCCAAGTGTTCGGCCTTTACCGCTAGTCCACACGAACAACCCGCCGGAATCCACCATTGGATTACTACTAGAAAAATCCAGCTGCTAGACCGGCATTTTCTCTCTCTCAAAACTCTCTAAGAAACTCTCTATTTTTCACAAGAACTATTAGCTCTTGGAGTTATGATGTACAAAAGAACTTGACACTCACTTCCTATTTATAGGGAAAGTGGCGCCCGAGATAGAGTAGAAAGGAAGAAAACTTTTTCCTAATAAAATAAGAAAAATATATATGATTGATTTATCTCATTAATATTCAATATCTTATATTAAATATATTTCCAAGATATATATTGACAATATCTTATATTGAATATATATTTATCTTATTACCATAAATCTATTTTTCCAAAATCAATTAATATCTAATATTAATATTATGGTAATCTTATTAATTAAATTGCACAAAGCAAATGTATCCAATACATTAAAACTTGCGCCACATGCATACACGAATATGCACATATTTAATTAACATGATCAACTAGTTTGGCAAACTCACGTGTGTCATTCACACAATTTTCGGCCACATATAATATATATACTAGTGTGGGTGCACCGTGCAAGGCACGGTGGCCCATGCCATAATGTATTTGTTGCGTCAGCGACAATTTTTGTGGAATTAGGATACAGAAGTTCATGCTATTACATAACATCAACATACATTACATAGCATTATTCAAAATACATAACCAAATCTTATTTTGGTTCCACAAGTTTTACATAGCAGTATTTAAATAATTTAAGGGAAACACTGTTTCGTTCTTTTAGGTTTACATAACAATTTTTAATCTTTATAGCAAAACGGAATCTAATCTTCTTAGCAAAACATAATCTAGTACCTAGGTTAAGGGATAGTAGGTACAAATGCAATCATAACATCAAAAGCCTACTTCATAAACACCACTCCTAAAAATCCGTTTGAACAGAAAAATCATCTGAATCCACCAAGTAATCATAGAAACCGTAAAAAAAAACAGTGTCGGAAAAGTGTCCAAGGTACAACATTTCTTGGTCGTAATATCATCTGCAGTAGCCAAATGTAACAGATTAGTGGATCGATCTTTTTTTTGTATATTCATACACAATAAAATAGATAATGATTCTAAGGACCGGGGACAAATGATTCAGTAATTGCAGTAGCTAAATGGCTATTTGAGTATGCAGTAGTTAAATGGCTATTTGAGTAGTTAAATGGCTATTTGAGTATGCAGTAGTTAAATGGCTATTTGAGTAGCCCCAAAAAAGAGTTATTTGAGAAAGAGAGGAAAGGGAAACATATTTAAATGGTACAAGCACGATCTAATTCCACGTTCAATGTAAATGTTAGCATAAAACATGTAATCAAATTGAAAAACATCGGTGGTGACAAAAATTGGAAAAAAAAAGTTGATGCAAAAAATAAGAATTTTTAAATAATTACCATCGTAATTACGATTGGAACGTGAAACTATGTCGAGGAACCTTCACAATGTAAGTCCATCTTCAACAGGATGGTTTTCTGGCCGTTGCCACAGCTTTTTCCTCTACTGTATTATTGGCATCTCCACAATTCTTCTCACCTTTCTGATTAAAAAAGGTAGCATAAATACGGAAGATTAATTCTTAATAATTATGATAGAAACATAAACAAAGAGAGAATTACAGATTTGATGAATAATTAGTTATACCTCAGCCATTTGGTGACCTGTGGGTTCGGGGATTGTGCGCAAGAGATAAGAATATTTTGGTAAGTTGTTATGACCATGAACGGCATCAATCCCGTAAATCATAGGAATCCCTAACAGCGTAGAAATAGCGCCAATTTGAAGTTCATTCACTAAATTCACCTAAGTTTCAGCAGGGGCTGGCACACTACCTCCACTACTCAATACACTTCCTATAATCAGACCACAAAAATCAAACTTAAAACAATATCACAATCACAGGAATAACATTAATGCACTTACAAATTTCAAAAATGCTATCATTATTCAGAGATTTTATATTTACAAACTGTCAAACATCCACATTGATATCAACACATGTTTTATCTTTCACAATTGACAGAAGAACAAAATAACCAAAGATTAGCAACTACAGAAATGAAAAAGTGTGTAATTATCAAATGGATACTTGAAGATACAGTTAAAACATCACAACCGTAAGCTTTCATAGAATTTAGCTATGCAAACACTACGAAATCGTTACGAAATCAATAAAAAACTGTTTCGGAGCATACAGTCCAAGTGCTTTCATTTGGAACCACATTTTACATACATACTTGTCTATTTGTGCGTGACACTAAAGACACGCCCCATATCCAAAGGGTACCACTATTTTCCTTGTATTTCCATACATTTCAACTTAAAGCACTCAATCCATCTAGATCAAAACTTAATCAAACAAAAGCTACTCTAGTAAGGAATATATCTAGTTCTATCTTTTCCTATATGTTACTCAGTTAAATTTTCTGGGGATGAAAAAAAACAGAAATCATCCAATGAAGTACTTGTTCAATAACATTAAGGAAAGCAAGAACCCTTTCAATCTGAGTCATCTGACCAATCTTTTGTTCAACGGTCATCCTTTTCTACTACTCTCATCAATGGTACAACAAACAACTAAAGGGTTTCAGCAGCCAAAAGGACCTCGGTATGTCAGTGGAGTGCATGTGCAGAATCATCCATAAAACCTAAATTTAAAGATTACTTTGAATACAATGTTGCTGATGGCCAAAATAAATACTCACAGTTCACTGCTTGTAACTTAGGAAGAAATCTATCATGTAGATCAATTGCATTGGCTATTCCTGCAATAGTATAAGCCAGTAACAAATTTAACTCAAAGAAAAATGAGATGGATGCCTCAAGTTATACCAGCACCTTTGAAAAACAAAGGAAAAATTAAAATCAAAAGAAAAGTAAGGCTGGCACCTATTAAATGCATTTGGATAAAGGCAAAGTTGTTAGCATGAAAAGGTCATGAAGTACAGCTCTATCTCTTGTTATCAAATAATTCAGCTCATCTGCGATGACCAATCTACTGATGATCAGAATTAATAAAGTATTGAGGAGGAATATATGATAAAAATACACAATAAGAAGATGCAGCAGTAGATTCATTCATATTGATTGAACATGCTACATAGCAGTTCATACATAATGACAATTCTCTTACGTCATCTTGGTTCCAGATGAGAACTGCTTCTGAGAATATTTTGTCTGAAGAATCTTTAAGGTGAAAGAGAACCTTTGATTTCTTTTTTGGTCGAGCTATCCCCAAGTATCTGTACAACTTCCTCATTTAGTTCATATAATTTCAGATCACTGTTAAATGCTTGAACAAGCCAGCTATGTACCTTGCTAAAAATTTATGAAGTGTTTGTAAGAGAAGTGCCAATCACTGAGACTACATTAGGTGGTGTGAATCCATCTTGACATTTGTAGCAGAATACCAGTGTGCCAATCTTCAACCTGAATTCTTAAAGGATCATCTTTAATACCTCCATGCATACAAACCTACGTGATATGAAAATCAAACAATGAACACTATACTGCCATGGATAAGGCATGGCAAAACAAAGGCTATAATTTCATAGAAGAAAAGCGTAAATGAAACTCTTATGTTGGTCCTAAGGGCTGAGAGTGTATTTTAAACAATCATAGTTCAGGAAACCATATGACATAAAGCATATATAAAACACATAGCTGTCAGTTGAAGGTGTATAAACTCAACATCAATGAGCAAAAGACAAAAAAAACAATATTTATTAAACAGCACCAGGTATTGGGAGAAAAGTTATACTCAAAGGAATGACCCCAATTTCTATATCATAGGTTTAAATGAATTAGAAAAGAACACTGAACAACAAACTACAAACCAACATAATTTATTACCACAAACATATCCTACATGAAATGAAAAAAGAGAGGGTTAAATGTTTGATGCAGGGGTAAGAAACGCAATAAAGGGCCAAGGACAAACTACAACAATCAGTACCAGGTTTAGATCTTTTATAGTTCATTCACATAGTGAGCATGTATCAATTAACTAAACATAAGAAGAAGGCATTAATGCAGTAAATCTCCATGGCAATAGGAAATAGAGTGAAAAGCAACCTGCAATGCATTTCTGAGCACCAAAAGGGTATTTAAACTCGTTTTAGATCTGAAAAACCGGCCTAAAGACCATTAGACTGAATCATTGTTACCCAACAGATAATAGATTGAAAATCAGTAATAATAACTACGTACTTAGGTCTTAGGCATAGGTAAGTCACTTTCTCTCCCTGTACCCGGTAGAAATGCATCAAGCAACCTCCTTTACCCGGTAAACCAGTCAGACCACCGGTTTCTGCACCTCATCGCCTGAACAGTGACATCACCACCAGCAAATCCTCCATTTTTTAAATAAAACAAATCTTTCATTAAATTCCAAGAATAGACAGAAGACGACATGAAAACCCTTCTGGGGCGGCATTATTGGAAGAAAAGGCCACATATTCTTTCCAAATTTGGAATGACCATGAAATGACACATACAACTGTATTTACCACCAAATACAATCAATTTTCAGCAGATGAAGCAGAAAACCACCGGATAATGGAGCGCCGCCCAAATCGCCGGTGTTCCAATCGACCTGTTGGCGTTTTTTTTTTTGAAACGGAAAGCAGCATTTTTTTTTGGTAAATAATAAATATGGAATATATGGAAGCGGGTTCTATTTGGACCCCCTATTTACTACTTGCACCACATTAATGAACGCTTTTTCGGATTTAAAAACGTCACACACACTGGTGTTCGTTGTAAGACACCAACGCCGAGATCGCGACGCTTGGTTTATTACTGTATGAACCAGCAGTGTGAAAAATCGTGATCGACGTTTAAGATTTAACATTTTATATAGGGAGCGTCATCACACTGGTGAGAAAATTCCTTGTGGAACACCAACGCCGATGATCGACGTTGGTAGCCCACGCGAAACACCAAATGTGATCGACGCTCCTATATAAAAATCATTAAATCTTAATTTTTTTTTTGACAAATAAGAAGTAAGTGGGTGCGAGTAGTAAATAGTGGCCAAAATAGAACCCCTATATGGAACACAATAGGAGAATAAAAATTAAGGGAAAAAAACACTCCTATGTGGCAAAGAAAGAGCAACGTGGCCGCCATTTCTTATACACCAAAAAATCATTTTGCAAACAAAAAAATACTACCGTGGACAGTCCCCGAAGCCTTTCTCCTTGCCCGTTAATAGAATAGATAGAGATATATATATATATATATATATATATATATATATAATTAACAAAATTAATATCTTGTATTATATTTATTCATAATAAATAAATACTACCATATTAATTTACCACTATAACATTTATAGTACGAGATAAATTCTTCCTTATTTGGTTATCACTATAACCGCATTTTAATCCCATTTAGATGTCCCATGCCACAATGTGATTCGATAGCTCCAGAATATGTTGGCCGTAGACACAAAGTGAAAATTACTTAAAATGCCCTTCATACCTAACGATCACGGGATAGCGTCTAACAATACACCGTGACCCCAATCATCGGAAGTGTCAAATGCAATGATTATTACCTTTCATATAAAACGCTTCACGCAGAACTTACAATCCTATCACTATAATAATATCCAAACAAGAGTTTGTCGAGTGTCAAACATCAACGACCGTATCTTATAATTTGGATATCATGCTTCTCTCGAGAACTCATTTACTCCCACTTTGCAAAGATTCACGAGAGTAAGACATTTCTTATAAGGAGGCCATTTTGGATATTCGATCTCAATCATAGGATACACGATTCCCGGATGAACTAACATGTATACTCCGCATGCTTCAATATCATACTCAATCACTATCGCATGATCGCCTCATGGCTGCTGAAACCTCGATAGTGTCAAAGCACGACAATCCACACCGTGATGCCATGAAGACTCGGTCTTAAGGATAATTACACAACCGCCACATATTGCGACACTTAATGTAAGTGGGCCAGTCTAACGTACGCATTCTCTAATACACGTCCACGCACAATCCAAGTGTCTCTACACTTCGATGATTTGCATCTATCCCCGCCTCTAAAGACATAAGACATCTAATACGCACTAGCTTGTTCATACTATCAATGCCATGTTTAATAAGACATCACCTAGAGACGTTTAAGTATTAAACTTATTAAAATGATTAGAGATCTCATCAACCATAATCGCCTATCATGGTTTCTATCACAATTTAATACTAAAGACGTTACCATATAACAATTCATAATTGGTTCTTTAAAAGAACATATATATATATGACAACATAAAAGCCATTTAATATATGTATAAACACAAAGAAATAGTAAAAATGATCTGACCCGGTCGGATCCGGTCCAACCCGATTGGGTTTTAGACATTTATTTCAAAAATCTCCCACTTGGCCTAAAGTCAATCAATCGCACACACAAGACCAAAGTTGAAACACAAGAATCTCATGCAATACTAGCAACCACTTTCTAGCCGTGAACGGATCGCTATCCGTGGCGACTCGCACTATCTTTATATCACGCCCAAATGATCAAGTCAAAGAAACCGCCTCAACACATACACGGATCTATGACGAGACCACTGGTCCTTGCTTCAAGCAATGAATCCACTTACTATATCGCCTATATAGAAAATGTGGAAGAACCGCATGGTTCGTGAATGAACCTTCTGATCCATGTATCGCTCCCGCCGCCTCTTCTAAGGCACTCACTGTGTTTTGGCCTAGTTGTAGAATTTACAGTGACCCATAGCCAAGAACATTTCCGGCTCATTGTATCACTTAATCAAAGTGACTGCAAACCCAGACGGCAGCTCCTACTCTCCTTCATAAGACTTAGGATATACGTGCCTCAGACATATACGTTTATTTAATTCCAAGTTTCAATAAACTAGAACATTTCCTTAACTTGTTTAAGGATATTCTCGACATTCACTAGATTTACTTACTCATGACTATTCATGGACTATGAACATCTGGCATTACTCTTATGATGGTTCCTATCACAGTAGCAAAGGAAAACTTCCATAAGCATCATCTTTCACCTTATCTTTAGGACTAACGTCCTAACATAGATAGATCTTGAGAACACCGGCTAGCGATCCCCTGTCGCGACCTATGCTAAACTCTTTTAGCATCACATCTATATAGACAAACTATAATCTAACAGCAGTTGAATCTATCACTATAGATTCTTATTTCCAAAAAATAAGAACTTCTGATCCAAGTGCTTTCGTAAAGACCTTGAACTACCAAACAATAATTGATTGTGACATGGGGTGATAATTCCCGAGAGAGATATCCAATACCTTACTCAAAAATCGTAACACACTCCCACTATCCATCTTGCACATTGGGCATATCCTTCTTTTGACTAAATCAAATAAAGAAATCGTCTAGAGAAACTTGTTTGAGTCCATAAATGGATCTCGTGGGCTCACATATCATGTTATCGTATATGAACATCGAGCTGTTTGCCCAACGCCTTCAACACTATCATATAGCCATGATATCAAGTTATAACAAGCATCGTCTCGAATAGAATCGGGCTCACCGGCAAAGATAAAGATAAATACAAGGTTTACACCCTGCACTTTCAAATTCCACTATAGCCTTATGGTAATCATATTACTATCCATGTCGCCCTTCGTGACATTCCCCTTAGGTAAGACAGACTAGGTTCACAACCCGTTGTCACCGATGGAATCTAATTTAGACATTATGGCTCTGGCCTTTTCTCTCAATCTTGACTTTCAAACATTCCTTCATAAGTCAGTGAGATATTCATTCTTCAAGATGAACATACCAGTAGCCGTTTCAGACCTGAGGTTATCTACAGACTTACAGAAATTTTGTGTGCATTGAGCAGTGTTCTACACCTCATCACTATGTGGCGTTTGCTCACTGATCGCGTGTAAGTCACTAACGTCGATATTACTTGCAAGAATACTAGGTACATCATAGTATAGTAAATGCGAGTCAACGCCGATCCCACGCAGACAATGCAACTTATACATATGAATGATTCTAACCTAATTAAGAAGCAATATATAGTGGTCATTGACCAACAATAACATAAAAAAAAACGAACATGGTACACCTCTCCTCTCTCTCACCGATCTACTAACTAGATTAGCTAATCGTTATGCTTACTTCCCCACATAGTATCCTTAGATTCATCACGAGCTTTTAATGATTATTATCATATTTATCGCCACGGGTGCAATTCCTACTCCTATCTACTCCGACAATGGCGGAGACAATCTATACGCAAGTTACCCTCCTTACTTGGTAATGTAATAAAGACATACACATAAAGAACTGTAATCTGCGATATTGAGCGTTACCTCATACCGCTTAACCCGCCTGACAAACAATGTCGACATTGACCAAAGACGCTCTGTGGTCCATCAAGACTATGTCCTAATTAACACTTAACTTGCGGTCCTTCATGTTAATTTACTAATTACGAATACTAGATTGGCGGACCTATTACTTGTTTTAATTATTTTTGCCGATCAACATAGCCATAGTGAATCCCGCTTAGGTTTTCTAAAAATACGCCTCGGTAAACCGGTATAGACCGCCGGGTTACCGAGGGCGATTTTCCTAATTTCGGATCTACATTGCTCAAGACGATTAAAATA
The DNA here is from genome assembly GCA_026214975.1 of Gentiana macrophylla. Taxonomy (NCBI): domain Eukaryota; kingdom Viridiplantae; phylum Streptophyta; class Magnoliopsida; order Gentianales; family Gentianaceae; genus Gentiana; species Gentiana macrophylla. Next base: position 33,130,936 of record CM047809.1, read on the forward strand.
AGTAAATTATGGGGTTGTTAAACATGCAGATTAACTAAAACACATAAATACGAATGCAGATCTACCATATTGAAGATAATACAGAACGCTCAAAGCTTCATACCTACAATAATGGAGATCTAGCTCGATCTACTCAAGCTAGAAATGATGGAAGAAGGAGGAAACCAAAACAACTCTCCAAAGCTCAAGAAAACTTTATTGCATAATAATATATATTGTATTTGTAATACCA